>LKNJ01001239.1:0-80241 GCA_002120245.1 Maccullochella peelii | reverse complement strand
CACACACACACACACATATACAGTCTGCTTCCTCTCACAAGCCTCAAGCTAAGGAGCATGAAGTCTCAAGGGTGCAAAAGAGATGTCTGCACACATTGTCTTTGCAGTGCCATGTCTTTGGCAATGGGGCATCCACAGTTTACAAGGCTTGTCTTCAATTTTACTCATCAAACAATGGTTGTGTACACAGCCCATTCAAGGCAGGGAAAATGCAACACAACGTGACAAGAACATCAAGCATTCGGCCATCTGGGAAGGAAGAGTGCCAAATAATGACTCCTTAGTGATTATGGAAGCACTATTCTTTTTCTCTCCTGTCACACCCCAAAAGATAGTGGGTGAAGGAGAAATATGTGTGAGTATTGATCTAACCATGTGTTCCTCTGACAATGGCCAGATTCTCCTTTGCTCTGTGAAAAGGAAATGGTGACATGAAATTTTTAACATGGAGGGAAAAAAGCTGCCAGTTCAAAGATGTTGACTGATTTAAAACCCCTCCTCCTACCCTTAACTCACATCCATGCAATTTATTTTCCACTTGCTTTTGTTGCCACCAGGGCCCGTCTAGTTCCTGACCTCACAAAGCCTTGTCATTAAGATTGAAATCTTCACCACATAAAATGTTATTTGAAATCAATTCAGTGACCTTCACCATGCAAAGGCAAACGCATTGTCAAACCCATCCCAATTTGAGACACTGTGTTAAACAAGTGCATATCTTTATTAATCAGTCTTCTGTGAGTGACATCATCATGTTTGTTTTTTCACTTTTAAGGACCTGTAGTAACCTTTGTAAATGAGAATTTTGATTGAAATATTTAGTATTTATGAGTGATTAAAACCAACAATCCAAATTGCTTTTCTTAAGGATTTTATTTTTTTCCCCAACTATTGTGTGCATGAATGAATGCACAAATGCACATGAGTACAGGGTGGGCCTTTATCCAACTAAATGTACAGTATACAGCCAAGCAAACCATTCTAACAGTGTTGCCCCAGGCTCTGCTTCACAGTAGACAGATGGAAGGAAACATCACCACAGCATGTACAATCGCCTTCATCAAACAACACACAAAGGCTGTTTTAACACTCAGTTACTTCTTAAGAAAGAGATAGCTTTCCAAGAAAGTAGAGTTGACATGGTTTAGGCATCCATCTTAAAAGGAAATACTGTCACATTTATATCTGTTGATGTTCCTGATGTATTTTTGAGCATTTGTAATATTTGTGTTTATTTTGAGCAAAAAGACAGACAGATAAAAGTGAGTAGGTGAAGCATTTGTTCTTCTTTTGCAGTACAAATTGATCTGTTACAGAAAGCAGATGTGTGATGTACATGAAACAGAGCAGAACAGCAACACACTACAACTGTTTTATTATTCATTTACACACAAAGCAAAGTCTCACCAACATATGTTGTCATTTACTGACACTTTTCCTTCAATGCTTTATCATACAATGATCACGTTTAGTTTGGACTATTTATAACACAACATGGAACAAGTTGTAGCACACAGACCTTATTATGTCAGTTTTACAAATAGGTGATTCCTAAATTATTAATTAACATTGCTGAGTTCACATTGAAAGACTCAGCCTGACTTTTTTTAAAATCATTTTTAACTTTTATTTCTTTCTGGCCAAATCCTGTCATAATGACATTTTGCATGTAATACTAAAATGGAAAGCTTTAAGGCTATTCTTACAAACAAAGCGCAAGTACATTATGATAAAACTTGTTAGTTTACCAAAGGCAGTTAGCAGTCTAGCACCTGTCAAAGACAAACGTGACATAACAAAACCACAGAGTAATCAAGCAAACCTGTACAATGCTTTATATAATGCTAATTATATGCAATTAGTAGTGTTCTACATGACATTAACACCCATTTGAATTAGTTCTCGTGTAACAATAACCTGTACCTCTCACACACACACACGTATTAATTTGCCAGTGGAACATTAGGTGAGGACATGTCAACTGACAATAATGGTGGTTCACAGTGCTGGCTGTAGTCTAATTGGTGTGTTGCAAATACACGTCACTCAATGTTAGACCCTTCATTAGCCTCAAGAGTTCTGAGCCTTTTGAAGACTTCTGCCTCATCCTGCTGTAGCCATGCTTCAACTGTATCTGACAGGACATTATTGACAGTGGTCTTCTTAGCAAAAGAATTCCATGTCAATTTGAGGTTGACTGGTTTATTGAGACCAAATACAAGGCTGTTTTATACACAGATAAAATTGTGCTTATGGCACTTGTAAGATCTTGTGCAGTCCTTTGCTTATAATATAAATAAATAAATAATAAAGATCATTTAAGATTTTTAGAGTCCGATATCACATTATGGGTCATGATGTGGGTTTTAGTTCCTATATAGCAAAACCCATTGGAGTGAAACAATCAGTTACTGTAGGTGTTTCTTTAAGCACTTAATTGACAAAACCCAGTTTCTGGGAAAATCACTATAATAGCGCTATTCAAGGTCTTAAGAAATTCCACTTAATGGTCAATTCAAGTAACTTCTGGTTTCTTCCTAAATCTAATCACCACTAGGATATGATTTGCAGGTATACATAAATACAAAGTAGACTCAAAGTATACAGTAAATAAATTATATTTCTCAAAGTGATACGCCAGGTACCAAGAGCAAAAGCAAACATTCAAAAACTAAAACAAAACTAGAAATGTAATTCTTTTTGAATGTGGAGACTACGCATATTTTAAATAATTGGTAATACTCAAAGCAATATTCTGATATTGATGACCCTCTGATGTCTCGTGATTTGTCTCTCTGTTTTAGCCATTTTGCCTCAGACATGGCAGACTGTAATCGTCTTGCCTGAAAATTTTTTATCTTCTTCACTATCTACTGCTCTGGATGAAACTACCGTCATGCATGCTGCATATTCATACTGTATGGAAAAGTTCAAATATTATTTCATTCAAGGTGTCTTTTTGTCTATCTTGGGTTTCTACACCATTTCTCTGAAATTCTACCTCTGCTGCCAATAACGTGAAAGCAAATATTGAATTGTTCTCGCTCTGTCCACTCCATCTTTCTCAGATCTTTTTCTTTCTCCAGAGATCCTTGAGAAAGCGGGAGAGAAAGAAACAGACAGAAAGAAAGAAATGAGGCAATAGAGATAGTTTCAACTCATTGTGGTAAATCTCAGTGGATCTTGAAAGTTACCATGGATACAAACCCAGCCTGTATGGATTAAAAAAAGTATTTTGTCAGGATGTCTCCAACTGTACAAAAATGCTGCTATTTGCACGCTCTCTTTCTCAGTGACATTTACATTTTTCTTAAAACCTCTGGATGTTAATACATGACGACCTTGCAATTAAGCTCTGCATCCCCTTCCTTCACCCATCCCCTTGCCCAGCTGTGCCTGACTTATATGGTAAGGTATATTAGTGAGTGTGCTCTTTCTTCCAATTATTTATTTTACATTTGTGCGTAACACGTCATGGATTCAGTGGGAGGCCAACAGCATGCATGATTAAAGGCAATGTTGAGGAAAAGATCTATTTGATCATATCTTCGTTTTTCTCCTGTTCTGTTTTGATTTAACATTGTTGGGAACATATATTTAACCGTTCAAACAGAACACCCACTCACAAGGTTTATAAATGTCTTAGCATTTCACGTTAATGCTCATTATCCTATAGAGTTTTTTAGGTCCTGTGAGGGAAGAATATAATAGTACATTCCCTGATTTTGATATATGTGATGAGATATGTGATAGCTCTGTCACATCCCCAAATTTCCCAACTAACTGTTGATCTTTTGAAACTCAGCCCTGTACTGTGTTGACTTTTGGAAAAATAACAACGGGCTGGGGGAAATGTATCGTTGGTAGAACAAGAATCTGTGAAAAAAATCAGTGAGCGGATCTTTAAGCTAATTTTCTGCTTTGGTTAAGCTGCTGCAACATTATAACTAAGGATTTCTTGCCATGAATAATCAATCACGGGTAAAATCGTAATCTCCACCAATGTCAGACAACTTTTACACACTTAATAGTTTTATTTCATGTTGATGAACTATGACAGTCTATTGATGCATCATATAACATTTGACAGTGCGCGTAGTAGATTTCTTTCAATTTATTAGAAATGCCAAAAGTTTCCTCTGAAAGTTAATTTTGAAAATATCGGAGGCTAACAGTAAAATTAAAAACACACACACACACACACACACACACTGTTTTTTAACTGGTAAAAATGGTGATTTCTCAGCAGTTGCCTTTAGACTGAAGTATTATTTGGCCTAAACAGAAACAATCATCTGGCCCTGCCCCTGTCCCTTTCTTCAGGGATGAGACTTGTGACATGAAATAATGTGGAAGGAAATTTTGAACAGGTGAAGAATGCTGCTGCTCTTGCCAGGGGCTAAACTTGTTAAAATGCAAAGTTACAGCCATTTGTTGTATGAGGTGACAGCAAGAGGACAAGGGTAATCAGCTGTAACATGGTGGTGATGTGACCTTTTGTGTGAAGATAACCCTTTATGACCCCCATAAAAGCACCTGTTGGAATCTACTTTAGGGTATTTGGGGTTGGAACACCCATTCAATTTGCCAGCAGAAAAGTGAAAGCTTGATGATTTGTGATTAGTGATTTTTGAGCCAATCAATATGTTGCATTGATGCCTGCCTGACATTGTACCCTTGAGCTGCAAACAGATTTGCATATGTTCCAGATTGGTCCAAAATACATGATTTTAAACGTGTACCACTTTGCTGATCTTATTCATACTTCAGTATCATTTTAATGAGGCATTTCAGTTACTCTGTCAATTGTTATAAAATGACATTTTCCCTCCATTTTTCAGGTAATCCCTTGTTGCCATTTGATCATTTCTTGCATTTCAAGTGTTCAGCGTGTTCATGGTAAATAAACTAAACTGTGAAAGCCTCATACAACACAGGAATTATTTGAGACCATTTTATAGGCTATATGGAAACTATGGAAACTGTGAACACCCATTATTGGGCAAATTTCTCTTCTCATCCCTGGTAAGAGCTCCGCAATGGCCTGTTGACACTCTCGGGAATGTCTGAAAAGAATTTGAACGTCATCATTATTCAGAGGTGCCGATGAAACAGTAGACCTAATTGGGAATGAAAAGCAGAAACAAGGCTCGGTATAAAAGTGAACAGTGCCCCCCTCTTGCTTTCAGGCGATTTTCTGGAGCAGTGTGGCTACTGCAAACAGCAGAGGCATCTGTGGTCCACACATACCCCGTCATCCACCTACATCTTAGTGCAAGCATCTCTCCAACGCAGTGCGGCTTTAAGAGGACCGGGGCTCTTAAATCTGCGGTTGGCTCCTCCTTCCGCCATGATGTCAGTCGGAGGGAGAGCGAGAGGGAGAGAGGTGGGCAGTATTGAGGAACTGAGTTCATACAATACTACTGAGACATCTACAGCTTAGCAGACAGATACAGTGAACCGCCTATCCCGGCTCCTGTAAGTGATGCTGCACTGAGGCACACTTTGATCCAACTCCATTGGGGGGGCGATGCGCTCTCTGCATCCCTCCTTTAAGAGTTTTTGGGGAGCGTGCACAACCTCGAATCAGTCAAAACAAGTGGTTATAAAATAAATTAGGTTTAAGCTTTCAGTTTTTCATCAGAAGTCAATTTTTTGCGCCCTTGGATTGAAGTTTTACGCGCGGGTCAAGAAGCCTTTAACACACATGTGTAGGTTTGGTGCCAGCGATTTTAACTGGTAAAATAAAGTAGGATTGTTACGGCAAACGTAGACTAGGGATACAAAGTTAATGTAAAACAAGCTTGGATCAATGCGTATCTCCGCCCGAGGGATTGCGAGCCCAAGACATTCGAAGAGGAATTACAGCGTCCTTTTCAAACAAAGTTGATCGCTGTGCATGATTTTTTTTTTCTCTTGCACATGAGGACCACCGCTTTTTTAGCGCATGGATAAGTTTTTGTAGTGGATAACATTTTTTTCTACTTGCATTGCATTTTGCTGCCGCTTCTGATGAGGATCCTTTCTCCCTCTTTCCCCTACTTCAGTTTAATTCGTGGCACTTCTGTTTTTGTAAATCAGTGATGTCTCTTCGTGACGATACTCGCGGTTGATTTTCCATCCTATTCGAGCGGAAAAGGTAAGGTTGCTCTTAATTATGACTTAACTGTTGAGATCAAAATGTGTTTTACTTTAGTGGTCTCTGAGAATATGTATGCACATGACTGGTCTGTCTCCAGAGCGCATTCAGAAACGCTGGAGAGCGCCCAACAGCCTAATTTATGTGGTCCGTATAAAATAAAATTGATGTCCCAATACCGGCGAGGACCAGTGCTGTATTTACAATCACTGTAAGCAACATAAGCTGGGCGAAAATTTAGTGATAGTCTACAAGGCACATGGATAAATCAGTGTGTTGCGATAGTGGGTCAGTTTGATGTTCCGTCGGTTTTCCTAGAGCTGCTCCAAAGACATAACAGGCTTCCCCGTACACCTGATGTAAATTAAATTATCCATGGACACGGTGCATCGTGGAGAATCTAAGCTGAGTTGTCGCATTATGAATGTGCACCACGCGGTTGGTCACGACTTCGGGCGTTATTTAGTCTTGCTCAACACTGATCGCTAGATAGATAGGCCTACTTTCCAAGAGCATCCAACTGCAGGGACTTGTCAGTGCAGGTTTCTCAGCAGCTTGGCCGCTAAGCTCGGTGCGTGGGTGCGCGGTAACAGCGCGCTCCTGGTCAAGCGGTTCAGCTGTCGCAGACCATAACCTCAGGGGCTGTTCACGCTCAGACACTAGGAATAAATAAATACATAATTGTTTTCTACTAGGAATAGTTAAAATAGTCACGATGTAGCCTAAATCCCCGTTGGCGTGAAGATGAACCGCCACAGTTGGTTGTTTGGGTTTCTAATATGTTATAGGTTACCTGCTCAATATGCAATAGATTATTATTGGGACTGTTTTTTAAAGACTCCCACAAGGCCTACCGAACTCAATATTTGCTGGAGAATTAAATCAAATGGTAATATGAACCTTCCCAAGGTGAGCAACATATTTTGGCTGTAGGCTGAGGCATTTATATTACACGAAGAGTGAGTAAATGGAAGCAGCATTTGTTTGACTTGAAAAAACGCAAAACCATTTGCTCATGCACATCCGCATTGCATTTTAAATTCACCAGTAGGTACAGAGCAATTGATAATAGTCTGCAATATCCTGACATACTGTAGCCTACCTGTTACAAAAATATCTCCAATGATCTTTTAGTCCTCTGATAAATTCAACTAAATACTGACTGCAGAGTGATGGGGTTTGGGAGTCATTAACTTGTAAGCAAACTGTATGTGCTTTAAAGAGTTCATAGCGTAACTAGTCCCAGAGATGCTTCCCAGGTGGCAAAGATGTTGTCTTTTTGCTTTGCTTTTAGTTTTCATCTTACAGCGCAAGTTTGGTTGTGTTCACTGGAACACATTCAAGCTCCTTTAAAATGTATGTTTCCACGCAGTCACATATAGTGATATGTATAAAAACTCAGTCAGTTAAGAGTTTGTCCATAATTTACAGCCATCTTCAGTTTTAGATCTTCTCCTGAATAGCTTTCTGATGTTCACCATATTATAGTAGTTAAATTGTCATTTTCACTTCCCAAGGATAATATATTGAATATGACTACCAACATTAAATTTACCTATTTCAGAATCCATGATGGTGTCTACAGCGCAATTCTCACCTGAAATATGGCCACTTTCAAATATATAAACATGTTCTCTAACATGTTTTATAAATTGAAATTTGAGCAATTAGTCATAATAAAGATGGTTTCAGACTACAGTTTAAATTTTTCTGACTTTCTTTTAAATAATTGCATGGTTTCTCTGACAATTTATTCACTTTTTAATTAAAAATAATGGATTTTAAAGTCAAAGTTAACATTCAAGATGACGTAAGGCTAAACCGAAATGATCACACTTATATTTAGCATTAGGATTACATTTGCATGTATGGACTGCCCTCTTGAGGTACATGATTACAACGTTGTAAATTAGTTCGTCATTTTGCTAATGCAGGAGGGTAAGAAATATTACCTATAGCGACCATTTGATTATAGCAACCATTATAGTTAATTATATAAGTAGTCCAACTCTTCATAATCCAAGTCTATCAAGGAATTAAGATACTGATTGAAATGTGACTAGCCACTGGGTTATGCCACCAAACCTCATTCCCAACAAACATTGTGCTGCAACTTGTGTATGAGTTGTATATCATCTGTTTCTTTTTTCATTGATAAAAGCTAGTGTGATGTGCAATTCCCAGTGATATTTGAACTTAAATATACATATTTTGTCAGTATTAAATCTATTATTAACATTGTCAGTGTGGCCATTTATGTCGAGCATCATTTTCTCGCACTTTCTCACTTTCCTGTATGACTTAGATAATATAGTCATTGTTGAAGTTTCCCAAGAGAAAACAACTTTTTTTCCTCCACTGTGTAAAGAGAATTGTTCTGGCTATGTGGACTGAAAAAGAACTGACTGATCTTGACAGAAACCTGGTCTGTCAGGCTGTCAGCGATCCTTAAAGCTGTTAAAAGAGAAAAAGCCCAAGACAATCAAAAGTATTACTTCTACCAATGCCCTCTTTTGAAAATCTCTTTGGATCCACACGCAATATTGATATATACAACAGTGGTGAAAACCTGCCTTTGACAGTTAAAGGATTGCAAATGTCTTTGGTCCCAGTCTCAGACTAACTACACTGAAAGTTTCCAGTTGATGGTATCTTTAGGGGTGAAGGAAGGGGGTGACAGTAGCTGTATGTCTCCCCTCTCACTGCTACGTTCAGTGGTTACAAACACCAGGAAGGCCTGTCCATCACACTGTTGTGTAAAGTGATCCAGGGCTGGCCTGCTCCTCTTCACTGTGTGTCTCCCAAGAGGGAGGCTTGAGTTTGCCTACTGGATTCAACCTGCTGTCTGGGGCTCAAAATAGCGTTTCAGGAGACTAGTGAAATGTAAGCAAAGGAGACACTCTGACTGACACCTAGGATTTCTTTCTCCCTCCCTCTTACTTTTTTTCCCTCCAGCACAATTCCTTCTCTCACCTAGCCTATCCCTCATGGACAGGTTTATAAAGAGTTGTGACAAGTGAAAAGTCATGCAAATGTTGGAAAATCAGGCTTATGGGAAAAGAACCCACATTAAGTTAACAGAATAAGAGGAGTAAACAAGTTTGGCCGTAATATATTGAAGGGCAACATGGGCCTCTGGCCTATAAAATATATAACTTTTTAATTTTAGCTTTGTGTGGGGACAGAAATAGCTCAATATATCTATCTAGTATATATACATTTAGTGTATATATGTATCTCCTGTACTAGTAGAATTTGGTTTCTTAACGTCATATTAGCATTGCCAGGGTGTCCTTTTCATTACTACATTTGTACTCCTGCATGTACTCTGAGTCAAAAACATACTACACCCCTTCATCCCGTGGAAGATTATTGTCACTTACAAGGCAGAAGAAATCTAGATCATGCTTTGATCTTTTCTGTTTTTTCACTTTGGCGAATCACATCCCATTTAAGGATGTAATTTAAGCTTCATTATGCGTTGTGCGAGCTCAGCCTTGGACTGTGCGATCATCACAGTAAAGCAATTGCTGCTCACTCTCAGAAAGATGCACACTTCAAAGTAAAATGTGTCAGTTACTAATAGGCTATATCTCATCAATATTTTGACATGACAGTACAACACTGCCTGTGCTATATGTGTAGAATGAATAACCCTCACACTGATCAATGTCAGCCATGTTTTTTTTTCTGTCCAACTGTTATGAGTCTTGTGTGAAAGCTTTATGAAACGTGTGAAAAGAAATCTGTCTGTACAGGCTGCATGAATGCCTTGCAATTGTTGCTGATTCAAAACCAGCTTAATTAAATTCTTATTTTTAATCAATTCCCCTTTGTCAGTAGGCCGAGAGCTTCAATGGCTATGAACGCTGTTGCCTTGCCAATTTAGAGGACCCCCGTAGTGCAGTTTAGGTAGTCATACCTTTTCTGCTGGATATTGTTTGACTCATGTAAATGGATGGAAATTTCATAAAGTAGGAAATATTACAGTTCCCAAAGAGCTATTTGAGTCCCTTGTTACTGCAGGTATGTATGCATTTTCAGCACCAGCTGTACATCATTTCTGTGATGGCTGTCATACACTTTTGCCATACTTTGAAGAAAATGGACATTTGATTTCAAGGCAGCTGCCTTGTGAATACAAACCAATATCACGAGGAAAAATCATATGAGGTTGATAAACACTCAGCGGGTTGCTAGACCTAAACACTCAGTGGGATATGAGCAATGAAATTATATTAGTCGTTAAATATGTTGCGCTGAAATGCACATCAAGGGGGCCAGGATTATTATGAGAAGTAAACATAGCTGTGCATTGCTGGCTTTACCCTGATAAGTCTAAAAACAAACAAAAGACCTGTAATGTAATTCTGTTGTTTTACTGAAAAAATCTACTGTACACGAATATCCTTTAATAATTACACTGCGTTAACTGTAATGTCAAAGTCCCATTAAAGCCTATGTGACCAAGCCTTTATACAGACCAGTGGGGTTGTGGTGGAAATGGAGGAATTTCATTTATTAAAGATATGCGAGAATTAATTAAATGAATGAATAAGTCAAAATGTGAGCTAACAAACCACATGAAGTAACTCCCCTAATAACTGACCACTAATTAATTGTTGGAGCAGTCAATATTTTATGCTAACATATACTGGCAGGAAAGACATTGCATTGAATATGACGCCATCATCTTCCAATGACTTGCTTTTGGCAATTGGGGTTCTTGCCCTTTGGCAAGCTTTTGTAGAACAACAGCATCAAATAAAGTGACATGTCCAACACAAGAAAATGTATTAATGAATAATGTTCAGTCATGGTAAAGCCATCTGCACTGCATTTTCTGTTAAGGGTTTTATCATAGGCATCATTCAGTACAAACAGTAAACTGGATGTTGTTTAAATTTGATGTTGGAGAAAACACATTCGTCAGTATGTAATGAAGTTCTGATTAAATTTCTCTAATTTGACTGATGGCTGCTCCCACAATAAATAATTTCACATTGTTGTCTCCTTCCACCGCAGTTACTCTAAACATTGCTCTTATCACACTGTGTATGTTTACACACATGGGCGTTCATGAAATATTTGAGAGCTCAATTGTTTGCATTTAGAGCAAATGAGGTTGCCCATTAATAGCTGCTGTCAAGCAGTACTACTGCAAATGTGTGTGTGTGTGTGTGTTCATGCATGGAAGCACCAATGCTTAAGGCTCAATTCTGCTGCCTCAAAATCAGCTGAAGTCTGGATGTGAGCTGCAGATTATGAAGACAAGACACACTAGCACCATACTGACTCACAGTGACTCAGATATGAATTAAGTTATTCTCTGTGCGGTGTCCCATATTTTCATGTATGGTAGTTTATGAACAAGCTTTCTAAGCAAACAATTTTATCGCAACAGTGAACTCAACTGCTTTCATACTTCTCAATAAAAATATGAAATGGTTCATTACAGCGATGAAATGGATTGACGGAATATGTGAACTACTAACCTTTACGTGTCCGCTTGCTGAATGGATGTCATCAAAGGTTAATTGTGTAAAACTGACGTTAATTTGCTCTCAAAGACATGGGAAGGATGTGGGCTCATAACTAGTTAGGATGAATAGGTCAAGTTGAAAACTCTCTGTGAGGGAAAATCTTACTAATTACCGTAGAACTTGAATGCTGTGTAATTTTGTGCATTGACATTGTGTGTTCTGTCTTTCTCTCTTCTTTTTCTTCTCTGTCTTGCCTCTCTTATGGCAGAATTACTGCTGTAGAAGTGAAGCTCCCATCCACTTTTGAGTATGGACTTAGCAAGTCAGGTTCATGTGCTGGTGGTCTTGCTCACCTGTGTGGTCTTGCTATGCCGGGCCCAGGAGAGGGACTACACAGTGAAGGAGGAGCAGCCAGAGAATGTTCGCATCGGGAACCTGCGCAAGGACCTGGACCTCAACCTAGACCCCAACATCAGGCTATCCTCACCGCTGCAGTTCAAGCCTGTGTACAAGACAGGTGACGTGCCTTTGGTGAGAGTGGAGGCCAACACAGGGGAGATCTTTACCACCAACCACAGAATCGACCGGGAGAAGCTGTGCTCTGGGGTCTTCGCTGAGAAACGTTGCTACTATGAGATCGAGGTGGCCGTGCTGCCCGATGAGATCTTCCGACTGGTCAAGATCCGCTTCCTGATCGAGGATGTAAATGACAACGCACCCCTTTTCCAGTCCACTGTAATAAACATCTCCATCCCGGAGAACACAGCCATCAACACCCGATACCCGGTGCCCTCAGCATTTGACCCTGATGTAGGGATCAATGGGATCCAACATTATGAACTGGTCAAGGTAAGTTTCACTCCTGTTTCATCTCTCACGTATCTCATGTATAACATGAAAATGAATAGGTTTTTTTTGTTTCAGGCTGGCCTCAGTTATCTTTGATACAAGAAGTATTAACCAGGGTGGCATTTTCCAAACCCACAGTGCCTTTGCTATGGTTGCTAAGTTTATTGTAAAAACTACTGTTAGCAGTGTTGGTGTACATGGAAACTGTAACTGAGGAACATTCACACCATTGAAAATGTGTGTGGTTGAAACCACATTATTAGTGAAACTGATGTTTTAAAAATTAGGCTTATGTGACTACATCTACAAAAAACACATATTTTTCTAAATCACTGTGGGTGGAAAAAAACAGCTTTGTGTTGATATGAAGCCCATTTCAGGTTCATTTATGAATGTTGATTTTGTTTGTCTAACACCAGGACTGCTACAGTCTCTGAGTACATGCCAGTCATGACTCCTATATATCCCTGTTTTATTTGATAGTTGCTGAATTGTCAGCTGTAATTAAATAATGAATAATTAAAAACATCCACGTATCTGGAGCTGAATTTATAAGTAAAGATTCTTAAAGATTCAGTCCACTAAAACTGAAGTTGATAGAGGCTATTATGTATGTCCACAATCTCATCTCTAAACTAAAAGCCATCTTGTAGTGAATGAGTGAAAGCTATTGATAGTGAAAGATACAGTCCTGAAGCCTCATGAGACTGGTACAGTCTTCAAGTTACTGGTTTGCTTTATGGACTTAATAGAATAAATAGGTTTTAGTAGAATAAATAGACTTTTTGGAAATCCAAGTACAGAGCAATTACATCCATATATTTGATTTCATTACAAAGACATAAAATGGGATAAAAAGCATAAGATGAATTGTCTTTTCAAATAACATAATGGATGACTGTCTCCAATGCAAGCAGAATACTAGTCACCACACATATTATTGATGAATCTCTGATACACTGTTATTTCTGCAGCATGCCAGCTGTCTATATCAGGTGCGATTAGTTGATTATTTTTAATCAGATATTTCCTTATCCAGAATTTTCATCGCATATGGTTTTCATGTAATATGATTCATATTCTGCATTATAGCTTTTCCTGTTAACCTGCTATAATGCTGTAGAGTTGAAGTGCTGTAGTGTATATCCATATAGGAAATTGATTTTGACTCGTTGAAAATATGACCTACTTTTTCATGAAGTGGAATATGTCATGAAGCCTACAATGTTTTATACCAGCCATTAATATTTCCATATGCTTTATTTCATTATGAGAGAAGGCTGTAAAGAAGGGCAAGTTGTCACAATGTACAGTGATATCAGAGATCATGCAGTAGAAAGTGCACACACAGCATATACTGCATATCCAATTTCCAACAACAGGTTACATGTGCTAAACATAGTAGATTTAAGAAAGTGAGAGCAATGTACTATATTATGTTAATAGGTGTCTCGTGCAGAACTAGGGAAAAGTTTTTCTTCATCATCTAATTGATGCTTTATTGAACTGCAGTAGATAGAGCAGAGTCATCCCTTAATCCAGAAATGTAGGATAATACCATACATTCTTCATTTGGAATCTAGACAACACTCTGTGCTTCGTGGATAGATGAATATTGGAGATGACATGAGCTTTTACAAATTAAGTTTAATTAAAGAGGGAGATGCAAGCACTCTGGAGGAAACCCTAAACATAATAAATAAAGAAAGGTTACTGGATTTGAGAGCACGGTGTAAGACAGAAATGACAAGTCCGTCTTGGAGTCTCAGATGAAGTTAACACTGGGTTGGAATGAACAGAATCGTTGCTGTCCGTGTCTGCCTTGAATACCAATTTGCATTTTTAAAGAGTCCCACTGCCAAGGCCTCTCCAGTGCAATGTCCTGAATTGTTCATGCCTGGAAAATCACCAACCAAATGTGCTCATTATGATGATCATCTGCAATCATTTTTTTGCCCTTTTCACAATATTAAGCTTTCTAAAATCCTCGCCTAGACTGTGGTTGTATTATCTTTTGCAGGAAATTCTTCTGAGAGCATCCTCAGCACTGCATGTCTGATTCAGTTCTTCTCATTATATTCTCATTGTACTCGAGATTAATTTCCTTGTGTTCCAGGTTCCATATAAGTAAAAAACAGGGAGAAGCATTAAAGGAGCCAGAAACATTTTCGACCTTTGAAATCTATTATTTCAGAAGTGCAGTAGAAAGCCAAGGGTTTAGTGGGGAAGGAATGTGCAAGCATTTCCTAGAATAGCTCTTGGCCGTTAAGCCACCCTTGGACTATCTTTGTATGGTCCTGTGAGATTTGTCTCAGAAGCTCCCTCGGAATGATAGTTTGCCCATTTTCCTTGAGTTGTGCAGGGCACGGTGCTGAAATTGCTACCATTGTGTAGCACAGTGAACCATACTCAGTGGTGCACCACTAGCATGCCTGAGTTGTCAACATACAGAACAAATGAAAGCAACATGGTAGAAACATGGCAGCCTCATATTGTACAACTGTGTTCTTTTTCACAGCTAAGAGGGACAACGGATAATTTCAACCTACACAGTGCTTCAGCACCACACATAATGGTTGGTAATCACACCTTGAGTGAATCTCTGCCTTCAGTGTAGTGCAGTGGTGTGTTACGTCACCTGAACTGCAGAGAAGGCACCCTAAGAAATGGTCAAGGTCAGAGAAAGCAATCACATGCATGGATGGAGGAGGATCTCCCATGAAAGCAGATTCGATCACTTTACATATTCACAGGATAACTCAGAGGCCAACACGGAAACATACTCAAGACTGAAAAAACATTCTGCTGTTTGTTTTGCGTGAGATTTTGGCAGTTCACACACTACATTAATCCAAGTTGCATCTATGTCAGCATCTTCAGACACATTTAAGGTGGGCTTGTTCAAGTCATTTCATGTAGATCAATGTTCTGCTGCTAGCTGGGCTATGCCTCACTGATAAACTGGATGATGAAGTGGGTGTCTGTATTTTGGTTGGGCAAACTGGAGGGCTCTTTGACGTAACCTTTTGCCACCTACCTAGGTTTTTCCTGGGGTATTTTGCAATCTACTTGGTTGCAACAAGTCTATCTGAAATATACCTAAGATTTTTGAGTGGATGAAGTGGTCTTTTTGCTGGTACTCAAGTCTGAGCTTGAATAATTTTATTCCTAAACTGATTCTAACTTTGCATTTGAATATGCAAAATGTATTCAAGCTCCACTCCCAAGTAGCAAGACACATTTGATTAATGCATTGCATGCTGCCTATAGGCAGTGAATAGGACTTTTAGGCAGAGAGCTCACTGTCAAGCATTTCCATTTCATTAGCATCCTATTTTGACACATTATCCTCTTCTTGGGGTTGACAAAAAGAGACAAACAATTCCCAGCTTCTTTTGTCTTAATTATATGCATGAGATCATGACCAGGGGCAAAAGTGGATGAGGGATGGAGAGAAAGAATGAGGGAGGAATGAGAGAGAGAGACAGAGAGAGAGTCAACTTCTATCAGCATTATAAAAAGGTGCTATGGCTTGTGATGAATATCCCTCCCCAGTTAGCCCCATCCATGGGCATCACCGTGACTAGAGTCCTCCTGATATATTCACAGCCCAATCTCAGTCTCCCCTTAGTTTTAATAAGGTCATCAACTTGACTGAAAGATGCATCCACTGATAATCTGAGGCGCTGTCTGTATAACAGGGTTCAGAGTCATCCTTCCCTCATCATCAGCCACCTCTGCTTCTGTCAGAGTCCCTCAATCATTTTTGTTTAAATTAGCCAACTGATTAGATTGTGTACTGCACGCAAGTTATCATAGTTCAAGAAGGCATGTACCTGTACAGTATATGTGTGGTGAAAGAGTGAGGTATGGTATAATGTGCACACTTAGCCGTTTAAAGACCTTCTTTCCTCTCGCTCAGACTTAAGGTTTCCAGTGAGTGATTCATACTAGTATTTGGCCTTTTCTTAGCCTGCCCTAGATCTTATCACAATCCACCAGACTAATTCTGCATTCAGGAGGATGCACAGCCTGAGACATAGCTCTCTTCAACTTATTGAAATGCGCTGAGTGCTGTCTTGTCAGTTGTAAAATTGTGTGAAACCAAGACAAAAGCATAGAGGAAATGCTGGCTCATAAATCATTGTGCAGCATTCCCTTTGACACATCCTAACTCAACATCCTACTATTAACATCAGGCTTTGCCAAATATCAGTGTGCAGATACTGTGCCCAATCTGTGAACTATTCAAACAACTGAGGATTGAGGAGCTTTGTGCGAATGGGGTAGTGCTTAGCAATAGAGCCCCCAGAATGTTGTCTTGGACCTTTAAGTTATGACAGAAATAGTTCTGCAATGTGCATAAAGATTCAGCACAGTTCATCCACAAGGCAGTATCTCTACATTTTCACACAAAGTTTTATATGCCATATCTGCTTATCCCTATATGACTTTTGCTTGCCAGAAGGATCGCAAAATAAGGTCTGAAAGATCATTGCTGCAGCATTCGCTGGTTTAAGTAGTTCTGTCAATCACTGACGTGTTGACAACGTTCCCTCAGCAAGCAGTTTTTCAGAGTACACAATAATTTACATGCTGCAGCTGCACGTTTCCTTGTATCGGCTACAACACTATGTTGGCACAAGGACAGTTTTAAAACCTACTGAAGACTCTTGTGCTCACAATTTGGTTGAAATGTTCCTTCCTTGAAGGAGGAAAATGTATATATCTTAATCTCATTTGATAGCTGTGCCTAGACAGAGTAATCTCTTCCAACATTATGTGCAGCATGAAGCTTATCTCTTTAAAGAGGATGCTTTTTCTTGTTTTACCATGAAACTGCTTCTGACTGAAAGAGCTTCAAAGGGCTTCTTTGTTTCATAATGTGCATGCAGCTCATTCATGGGCTTGATCTTCTTCTTATTTCCTCCCCCTACTCTCTCTTTATCTCCTTTTCTGCCCCTCTCTCCCTCTCTTGTCCTCCCTTTCTCTCTTCTAATTTGAAAACATGCATGGATCCATACCCCACCCCATTTGAAATTGTAAATATTAGTGCTATTTTTTGGGGTGGAAAGCAATTACTCTTAATAGCCAGTGCCAGTTCCTCCAGTTTCTCATGGGGATTACTTATGCATTTGTTTTCATTTTCCTCCAGCTTTACTTTTGCCTAGATTTAGCATTTCTTGAGCAAAAGCCTTTCTAATATGTAGGATTTTTTACTCCCCTCTCTTAATCTATGGTGATCTGGTCTTGCAGTGTATTTAACATGGGAGCTTATTGGTGTCTCTCTATTTCCAGCTGTCTCTCTCCCATTATGAAGTTGAAATGTTACAAGGCTGCCTGCTCTATTCTAACTTGACACAAAATAGGAAAGTAGAATGAAATCTCATTTTATTCAGAAGAAATCTGATGAGGAGGCTAAGGAGGTAACGGGGTGGAGGGGCTTATTTTAGTACAATGATTGGTCACAATTTTAATAATAACTATTAATAAAGTGATGTTTGCTATGCTTCTGGGGCATGCATTGTTTTGTAAGAAATTAGTAAAACTTTGAAACAAGCTGATGATTAGCGTATTTAAAAATGCTTTTGATTTACAGGTACCCAAATGAGATGAAAACCAGCTACCTTGTTTAAGATTGTCCTGGGCCATTTAATTTGCTCGTGACATTCATCACTGCCAAAAAGCCTGATCCTAAGAAGGGTTACAAATGAACCTTAGGGAATACCTCGACCAGCTGCTTGGCTTTCTAAGACACTTGAAAAATCTACAATCTAAGATCCAGAACAAGAATGCTTTAGAATATAGTATACATTACCCAAGTGAAAATGTGATATTTTTACTTTTGGTATTAATACGTCAGTCATGGCTATACAATTTGCACAGCATATGATACTCTGTAACCATAGACCCTCAAGTCAAGGAAAAACTAACCAAAAAAAAACAATCAAAACGTTTGTTGGTAAAAATTTTGTATGTTATTCACATTGAATATTATGTGTACTAAACAGAATAAATGTAACTCAAAATGTGGTCTTGTCTTTGCAGAGTGTCAGCGAGTTTGGCTTAGACATCATTGAGACTCCTGAAGGTGACAAGTGGCCGCAGCTTATCGTTCAGCAGAACCTGGATCGTGAGCAGAAGGACACCTTTGTCATGAAGATAAAGGTGGAGGATGGTGGCAACCCTCCCAAGTCCAGCACTGCCATTCTCCAAGTCACCATCTCTGATGTCAATGACAATCGTCCCATCTTCAAGGACAGTGAGGTGGAGGTCACAGTACCAGAGAATGCCCCCATGGGGACATCAGTTGCTCAGCTTCACGCCACAGATGCAGACCTGGGTTCCAACGCACAGATCCACTTCGCCTTCAGCAACCAGATCTCTGCCTCAACCAAACGTCACTTTGCCATTGACAGCTCTACAGGACTGATCACTGTGAAGCAGCCACTGGACAGGGAGATAACTCCTGTTCATAAACTCATCGTCCTTGCCAGTGATGGCAGCTCCACCCCCTCCAGAGCCACAGTTATTGTAAATGTAACAGACGTTAATGACAATGTTCCCACCATAGACACTCGCTACATTATCAACCTGGTTAATGGGACTGTTCTGCTGTCTGAGAATGCACCTCTCAACACCAAAATAGCCCTAATTACTGTTACTGACAAGGATGCAGATCTTTATGGCAAAGTAGCTTGCTACACAGACCATGATGTTCCTTTTCGGTTGAAGCCTGTCTTTAATGATCAGTTCTTACTAGAGACAGCTGCCCCCCTAGATTATGAGACGACTCGAGAATATGCAATTAAGATAGTGGCCTCGGATAGGGGAACGCCTCCTTTGAACACTTCAGCTATGGTTTTAATTAAAATCAAGGATGAGAACGACAATGCACCCATCTTCCCCCAGCCGGAAATCCAACTTTCCATACCGGAGAACAATGACCCCTCTACACAGTTAATAAAAATCAGCGCCACTGACGCAGACAGCGGACATAATGCTGAGATTATTTATACTCTTGGCCCTGATGCACCTGATGGGTTTAACATAGACAGACGGTCAGGAATCCTTTCCGTTGGAAAACGCCTGGACAGAGAGAAGCAGGAGAGGTACTCATTCACTGTCATAGCGAGGGACAATGGCTCCACGTCCCTGCAGAGCAATGTCACTGTCAGGCTAATTGTCCAGGACCTTAATGACAACAGCCCAGCTTTCACACACCCTGAGTACAACTTTTATGTGCCTGAGAACCTGCCTCTCTATGGAACTGTGGGCTTAATCACAGTGACGGACTCAGATGCGGGAGATAACGCTGTTATAACCCTGTCCATTTTGAACGGGAAAGATAATTTCATCATCGACCCCCAAACTGGTGTGATCAAACCCAATATCACCTTTGATAGGGAGCAGCAAAGCTCCTACACATTTATGGTCAAGGCTGTTGATGGAGGGCAACCTCCAAGCTCCTCCTACGCCAAGGTCACTATCAATGTGGTCGATGTGAACGACAATCGCCCTGTGTTCGTCATCCCATCCTCCAATTACTCATATGACTTAGTGCGAACCACCACCACCCCTGGCGCTGTTGTCACTAGAGTGTTTGCCATTGACAATGACACAGGTATGAATGCTGAGCTGCAGTACAGTATTATCAGCAGCATCATCATCACATCTAGGGTCTCCCCTCGAGGTCTCTTCGCCATCGACAAAACAACGGGTAACATAACACTGCAGGAGAAAATAGTGGCAGCTGATCAGGGCCTGCATAGGCTGGTAGTCAAGGTCAAAGATCTAGGCCAGCCTGAGTCATTACATGCTATCGCACTTATTCACTTGTTTGTCAATGACACTGTGTCAAATGCTACCTTCATCCAAGAGCAGCTGCGAAAAAGTATGGAGACACCCTTGGACCGTAATGTAGGGGACAGTGAGGTAACACCTCAAGCCAACGGATATGTGATTGTTGTCATAGCTATCATAGCAGGGACCATGACTGTCATCTTGGTGATATTTGTGACTGCCTTGGTGCGCTGCCGGCAGACACCCAGACACAAAGTTGTACAGAAGGGCAAGCAGAGTGGCGAGTGGGTGTCACCTAACCAAGAGAACCGTCAGATCAAGAAGAAGAAGAAGAGAAAGAAGCGATCCCCCAAGAGCCTGCTCTTGAACTTTGTGACCATTGATGAATCCAAGCCTGATGACCCCACCCATGAGCATGTTAATGGTACACTGGACCTCCCTGTGGAGTTAGAGGAGCAAACCATGGGGAAGTACAACTGGGCCACCACGCCCACCACCTTTAAACCCGACAGCCCAGATTTAGCCAAGCATTACAAGTCAGCGTCCCCTCAGCCTACATTTCAAATCAAACCGGAGACTCCAGTGGCCCCAAAGAAACACCATGTGATCCAGGAGCTCCCCTTGGACAACACGTTCGTGGTGGGCTGTGACTCACTCTCCAAGTGCTCATCGACTAGCTCCGACCCATACAGTGTCTCAGAGTGCAGCTGTCAGGGGGGATTCAAGACTGCGGGGCAAATCACCACCCGACAGGTAATTCATGACTTCCTTTTTAAACCCACCCACACTAGTCCCCACTCACACTCCCCTTGCTGTCCCATGATAGGTGATGTGAAAGAGGGAGGGTGGCAGCATGGGGCCAGGGGATTTTCCCACAAAGACCATGACCATGTCTACATGAATGTCATTTGCACTTAAAAAATGAGTGTGCTCAAGAGTTACAGTGAAACAAAAGAATAAAACATAATTTGTCGCAATTAATACAGCAAACCTTTCACTGTAGTGATTGTTATTAATTAATGTATTCACCATCCTTCATCAGCAACCATAATTGCATCATCATTTACAAAAATACATTTGCAGGTTAATTTCATATTCAAAAGCGAGAGTAAAGGCAGCAGTGCAATTATGATGGCTAGCTATTTTAAACATCAGTGTGAGTGGCTGGTGGCAATGTAGCCTGATTTAGAAGAGCCTGGGATAGGCGGCAATGATTGAACTCTCTACTGATGTATTTGAGGTCAAGGGCAATGATGCTGTGTGCTAATATATTTGACTGACATGTTTAAACAAGGCGAGCAAAAAATAAATATGGCAGCCAGAGTGACAATTCATCAGGTATTCATTTGGGCAAAAAGTGTAAAAGGTATTAGCACAAAACAAAAAAATATATATTTTGACGTTCTAAAACAACTTGATAAATAATCCCACTTTTTGTGGCTTTTGCCCTCAAAATATTAAGTGCTGTGCCAGTGAGGCTTTGTGGGAGAGAAGCTCATTTGAATGCCAAGGTACAGCAAAGGGCTTATGATTCCCTAAGAGATATGTGCCAAATGCGAAGTGCCCCAATAAATAAAAGCTGGCGAGGGAAATAAATGTAAATCAGAGGTAAGGAGAGGTGGCCTTGCTCAGTGCTGACAGCCAGAGCCGAGCGCTGTGGGGAAGACTGAGTACTGCTTGAGGCGGGGGAGGGGTCACAGGGATCAAGGTGACGCAGAGCCTTGAGACCAATATACTTAAACACCAAGGGAGCAGTAGTCCATAAAAATGCCTGCCAGGCCGACGTTGCATTTAGCCCATAAATGCTCTATTTTAATGACCCCAATTATTGTTATAAATGGCATATGTAGATATACATTCTTTACATTCTTTAAATTAGCTCACATAGGAGAGGATATAATGACATCACAACAAAGGTTTGCCGCTGTGATGTGTTGTAGTTTGTGTTAGGGAGAACATTGAAGACTGCTATCATTGTATCCCTAATACATGAGTATGTACATGTTGATATTTTACCTGTTATCACCAGCACAATGGAACTAATCAACGCTGACTAGTCTGTGCATGAGGTAGCAATTTATTCGTACTGATATCTGTGTATACATAGTTTTCACTCAGTGTCAACCATCCAGTTGAATTTGCTGGCTTTTTCAACCATTTTCATTTTTTATTTTCATTTTGTATCTTTTAAGATTTTTTGAGGGTTTGGTTGTTGCTTGGTTGCATTGGCTTTCATTTTCGTTAGTGTTTTGATCATAATTATCACAACTTCATGCAGTTCTGGGTCAATTTCATGATATTGCATCAATAATTGATTTTCTTTGATGAGGTGCTTGCTTTTGTTTGTGTCTAGCCTCATATTGCACACAGTTTTCAGATCTTTGGTTCATTTCTGCCTTTTTGCTCTCAGTGCACTTTTGTGTGACACCTAGCAAGCGTTAAAATTCCTCATGGCATAGTTTTGGTAAATGAGTGTTGATCCCGTGAAGTATTGTGCTTAGGATAATTTATGAAGACACCCACACAGAGTTGATAGTCATTCCCTTCATCCACCTTTTATTTGAAAACCTGGTTAAAAGCTATGCTCTGCCACGGTACATTATACATAAGCCTACTACAAGCCCTTGGTACCAAAGATTTAATTCATAATGTGTTTATATGACACACTGACAAGTTGTCAGGATGATTTTCCCATCTTACTCGTAGTGACTGCCCTGAAATATGCAGAAATATTCAGTCTGTGTTCTACAAATCTGAATTATTATCCGTTATGAATTTTATGCATCAAGGATTTAAAATTGATTTTCACTTATGTTGCTGATCAGAGTGGAGTATTTTTGTCGGATTTAAATTTTAAATCAATGAATATATTATTAGTAAACATCCTCCCAAACCTTTAGGCTTTGTTTGTATCAGATTATTTCTAAGGTATATTTATTCATTTCTCTAAGAGTCGTCAGGTTTAATCTGTATAATATACTCAAATTTTGGTGTCACATACTCCCAGAATTTGAATATTATCAAGAAACATCTGTCCTCATTGGTTCCACTCACCAACCATATCTTCAGAGGTTTTAACTTGATAATACATCACAATTTTTCTGTCCCCTTGAGCAATTGACAAGTGATGCCTCCCACTTTAGACATTAGATTTCCCACCAGTTTTAAGTGTGCTTATTTAAAGCCTGTGTCATGGAAAAAAATAGCATGAAGCTTTGCCTGATGAGAATAGGTGGCTGCAAAGGTTAATTAAATGCACTAAAGGGTTAATCACTCGTAATACAGTATGATTAATATCACTGTAATTAGGTTTCGAATGAGGCTGATAAGAAAGAAAAAAAGGCAGCCGTCCTTTAAGATTATCAGTGATGCCGCGTACTAGCCTTGGGTGACTCACGTTCTCAGGATGCGAAGTGATGTGACCAGCTGTCCTGTTTGTTGAAGCCCTATTATCATTTCATCTCTGCTTAATTTAATCTTTTTTCTTATTTAAAGAAAATCTATGCTCAAAGTCTAAAGAAGAACACTTAAAAACAGCACAGCAAAGTGTGGTTGTTGCTTTTATCTGAGGAGGTAAAAAAATTTGAATTCTTGCGCACTCTAGATTTTGAAGAGATCATTTCAAGTGTGGCTGTTAAAACAAAAGCTGCATTTGGTCTGTCTGTGCCATCTATTAAGTCTCTCTTGAGCCTAAACCTAATACCAGAAGTCCAAAGGCAAAGATCACAGGCAGGTCGTCGTGTTTTCCTTTTTGTTCATCAAAGTGACAGATGGTGCTTTAGTGCCTTTACAGTGATCTCTCATTGCCCCACACCCTCCCACACACCTAAAGCAGCTGAAAATAAAGCGAAGACAAAAAGCCCACCAATGGAATAACAATGGGGAGGGCACACAGGAGGAGATGATTATGGTTTAAGGTCACCAAAATGTTTTCAGGGACTTTACAGATGTAGCTGATAAAGAGTAAAGCTTGTAAAAATACTTCAGAGACTACAGATTTGTGCCACCATATGGCTTCATTATACAGCGAGATCTGTATTTGCAAATGCAAACCTCCTCCCTCCCCTCCCTTCTCTTCTCAGTTTTTACGCATCTCATCATTTTCTTTTAACCCCTACCCCATAATATTAGAGGTCAATCTGCCTCCAGTGATGAGGAGCTCTTGTGAGAGTATGTGCTTTAGCAGTGGCAGATCAAATGAGTACCACCCTGCTTGAGTGATCTCAGACATCACAATGAATATGCAGGGAATAAAAAGGCTAATACATTCTTTTGTTTGGCCCATAATTCTGGGGCCACGGAGCACGTAGGGTCACTGCTTAATGAAACTAGCCTTCTAGTGTTTTTGTAGTATCACATACTCATACATTACAGTTTGATTAAATACCCCCTAGACCATAAGTGTTGTTGTTATGCCTCATTTATAATGCAATTCATGATATTATCTTTATAAAAAAAGATCATATTATAAATGCACTGGATAACGAGGGCAGCAGTGAACAAAATTTTTGCATATTCTCATTTATCTGTGTGGGTGAAGGTATGGGCCTTTCATACCAGCCACCCGTGGTCTGATGACAAAGCGGTTGTGCTGACTCATAGTGGGTGTATAGCCAGGGGTGGAAGCCATGATTTTGAAAGGCTAACTAGACTTCATATAGATCATATCTGATGCCAGTATTACATCCTAGCGACTAATTGTGGCTTTATTTTTTTTATTATCTTTTTTTTTGAATTTCTGTTGAGTCATTGCATCTGTAATCACTGTGCCTTGCTAATGTAAGCACTATCAGGTCAGATTCTTACTGATTCAGATATTGGCAGATGTGTTGCTAAACCTGATTAGGAACAGCAAAATGTCATATTCTGTACATATCAGAGGACCCACTGGCAAGGGTCCGAAAGAAAGAGTGGGCCTAAATTGATCCAAATGGCTTTTTGAGGGGAAATGAAGAGTGCTGCACTAGTGTGGTGGGAGACAAAAAGACAAATTGGGAGTGATAATTGGATAAGATTGCATGCTCTGATAAGTACAGGAAAAATGCACAAGCTTGTGACACTTGTAGCATTCTTCAAGGAAACCTGACAAGATAATGACTTGATTGCCAGCCGTGCCTTGAAGAATGCTTTTTTTTTTTTATCTTCTACACTCTCTTCAGAGATTTTTTATTCAGTGTTCAGTGTAGCCTCGCACTGATAAGGCTACAGCTTAGGCTGCTCAGAGCTCGATGATATTGTAACTACAATCTCCCTATATCTGTCTGTCTCTCTATATTTCAGGAGACGGCACTGAAACCACCACACTATGGCACACTCTGTGGCACAGGTACAGCTCGCTCCCACAGGATTAAAATCAATCTCTAGCTCCCACTACCTAAAGAGAGAAAAAGACAGAAAAGAGAGAGAGAGAGAGAGAGGGCAGAGGGAGGAAAGAAGGAAGGCGAGAACTGAAGAGGTGAAACAAGTACTTTACTGTCTCTACAGCCTCAAACTCCACCTCTTCATACAATCGAGAGAAAAGATGAACTTGGAAGGGGGAAAAAATTCACAGAAAAAGAGAGACGCTTCATGTTGCCTGCCTGAATCTTGACAAAGCTCCTCCTGTGAATCTGTTGGAAGTTTGAAATGCTTTATTGAGTCCTATGCTATTACTTACCTGTGTCAGTGAGGATGATACTGTATGCCCTGAACCATCCTCGAAAAATGTCCCACTCCAGCACCCACTCTGTAAAATAGGTGTCAAATACAGTCAGTAGATCTGTAAAGTATGTTTATATGTATGTATGTATATCTATCACAGAGTTGATGGTGTTTATATTTATTGATTCCATTTCTTTGCCTTTTTTTCAAAACTGCCTGGTGGTCATTTTATTTTCTTACCTTCTGATTTTTGTATTATTTGACGTTGCTCTATCTGGGCTTGCTCATGGAACTAATGACTTATAATGTGTTTATGCTGCAAGGTCTACAACCCGTAGGCTTACATTAGTATTGAGCCCACATCACAGTGTACCTTTTCTGTCAACCTTCGCCTCCTTCTGTCCCACTTTTGATGCCACTGATAGCATCGTTAGTGAGGAGTGTGGCTAATGTTACAGAAATATGCATGGACCCACAATACGACCACATTTGTAGTGCTTTACAACTGTACTACTGATCGCCATGCTGTTATTACACTGAGAGGAATGGTAGGGCAAGTTTAATACTTTGAGCTAAGCCACAATCACAGGGGACTAACTGCTGGGGTTATAATCAAAAGCTGTTTATGTAGGGTAGGGCAGATTTGAAGAGCACCAAGCTTAACCTTTTGTGTGTCGCTTTCTATTCGGAAGTGATTTAACCTGTGAGATCCACATTTAAAACTCCAGATACAAAAATAATAATAATAATAATCCTCAGGCAGTCTTTAATATGAGTTGGTGGGCTTAAGCAAAAATGACTTGACTTTGTGCACTTATTTACACTGACAAAAGACATTTTCTGATGAGAAGAACATTGAACACCAAAATGAAAAGGTAATCCAGGCTTCAGTTGAAAAACAGCAATAAGTTAACATTTGACAGAAAATCCACTATGGTGCACTTACTACTTCTTAGGCATTTTTGTTCAGAGCATCATTTTGCTTCTACTGTTTCTACGCCTATAGAATCATTATGTCCTGAATAGAATAATTTCTACAGTATACACCTGTAACTGGCTTGATGGGTTAGCAGCATTGTTGTTCAATAGTCCTGTTCAATGGTAAGACTGCTTTGATAGGTAAGGCCTAAAATGGCACCTACACTACTTACATATGACCATAGAATTATAGTCATTAAAATGGACATAGCCTCTGTATTCAGTTGGAAATGTACAGATGGACTGGACCAGATGCTGTTTCCCGTCTTGTGAGAGACTATATGTAGTGAAATGAAATTACTGCACAGACCGGAAGGCTTTTTGATTTAATTCCAGTCTTAAATATGCCATGTTTCTACAGACTATGTCTATTTTAAAGCTTTTAATTTTATGTGTGTTACCTCTTTGAGGGGCAGGTTGTTATTATTGAAGGAGGTATATTCATGTAATTATGGTATCAAATGTATTCACTACTGCGTAGGAGCCACAGTATGACATATACATAGCATCCTAGCACTGTGTAATGATTAGATTTACCTGATTTTTGGGGAAAAGAAAAAAAAAATACTCATACATGGGGAGAGCTTTTGTCCTTGTAAGGGAGACAGACAACCTCACTTTTATTCAATGTGAAGTACAATATGCACCTTACATGATCTTTGTAATTGACTTTGATTTGCCAGTGTGGAGACTACTGTAAATGTTTTGTTTATGTATGTGTGCGCTTCTGAAATTTATTAAAGTCTTTTGCATTGTATTGCATATTTTGACGACTCTTCTTATTCATTGTTTTGAGCATTCAATATTAGTCTGCATCACTGTCAGTTCAGTTTTATGCACACTACATCTGCTTCGTGAGAACAATAAGGCTAAAATTATGTAAAACACGTGTTGTAGAATAATCTTTTTTTTTTTCTAATATGCAGTTAGCCAGTAGCATATGGTATATGTCAAACAGGCTGTGGCCTGTAGAATTATGTGTGGCTTGGACACCATTAATTGGCTCATTTCAGCCAGAGAAAAACTCCCTATACCTCCTTTTCTTCTGCAATAATATAGCACTTAACTAGGAGAGAGAAAGGAAGAGATGGTTTAGATATACGTCGCTCATTAGGAACAGTTTACAGATAAAAAAGTTATGGAAATTTGGTGGGAGCACATCCTTTGAAGTGCACAGACAGAAAACAGCAGTACAGAAGCTTTTTTTGGAACAACAACTTTTTTTTTTTTTGTTTCTCCTCCATGAGAGCTGATAATGATCATTTGATAATGATAGCCCTGCTATTATGATGTACAGAAGTGCACAAACACAGGGTTTTACACATCTGAGAGGAAGATTGATGCTAGAGGGTACAATAACCACTGCTGTAACATTGTGTTATGCAGTGTTTATGCGGATTTGATCCAAAAATACAGACTTGAAAGGCATAAAACAAAGCCAGAGTAGAGACAACAGAACATGTTTAATTGCTTATCAAAGTTACTTCATATTTTAAAACTGAGAAAGAGCTAATCAGTTCCCTCGGGGAAAGTGTCCTTGGCGATTTGAGAAAATGGTGCACAAGTAGAACATTCTCATATAGAGAGTGCATAAATGTCAGCTTTCTATTAATAGATGAATAAATGTAAACCTGCTAAATGCCTCGTTCTTAGTTAAAAAACAGAGCTTGGGTAGATCATAGGGTAGTTGTATCTCTTTGAGCTAGATAAATTATGATTAGATTTTTTTTGTTATGCATAATTAGGTAATGAAATGTTTTCAAATGAGCCATACATAAATAAATAAAAAAAACTTCAACAAAGCCACAGCATTAATGAGTCTTAACATTTGTGCATGAGACAGAGTAGGAGATAAATGGATTTTTCTTCTGGATTTTCTTCTGCTTCAAAGTACAAAGTCAAAGGTGAGAAAGAAAGGATGGGAGGAAAGAAAAAAGATGTAGTGTAAGCAGGAGTTGCCTGTCTGGTTTATAACAGAAAATGTCTTTGGTATGTCTTTGGATCATTTTGTTGTCGCTCCTCTGTTTCCACAGAAATGTGCCGTTGTTACAGGTCTCAGCATGCGCTTGTGATTTTGGTCAGCTCACATTTTTATCATCTATAAAATGTCTTTTAAAGGTTGTCTTATGGCTATATACAGTATGTCACTGAGGGAAGTGTTTCCAGAGTTTCTTTGCTGACATTGATTCATGATTTATGACGATGCAGTATTCAATTTCATCTAACAGGCCGGAAAGCTAGTTATATGTAGTAAGTTTGATTACATTTAATGCTATGATATGTCTGCAGATGGAACAACATATACAGACCCCCACACAGGAGCTTACACAGACACACTCATTATGCTGTGGTAGTGAGGCTATCCATATGGTCTTCATTAATTGTATTTTTTTCTTTTTTTCAATGTCTTTATTTCATCATTCACAATATGGCTATAAGGCTTCTTCAGTAAAGCTTGTTGTATGCAGCGGTTTCCTGTAATATAAAACCATTAGATGCACTGCATTCATTGAGCATACATGTTCATTATCAGTTATGAATAATAAGCTCTAAGATGAATCAGAAACCTCATTCTGAAAGAAAGTGCACACGGCTAGCCCAGTGACTTTCCACAACCTTGAGAATGCAATCAGTGCGATCACTACCGCACCCCTGTTATCAATTCTTTGCCTCTGATAAATGTAACATAAAACTAGAACATATTCGTTATTCATGTGGATAGCATTGCGAAGGAGCTATTGAGATAGCGAAACCCATTTTTTTTCTTCACATTACATTGATTTTTCAAGTCACTCACATTTTCCGCTGAGATCACAGTCATCTGCTGCAGACAGTATAGAATGACAATTCAAGATTACAGATTGTTTAAAATAAAAGATCACTGCAGTTGCTGTCTCAGCAAACCTTTTAAAAGCAATGTGCATTGAGTAATCTGAGCACCACTATAGGTATTTTATGACATTTCTCTAAACTTGTATGAAATCAGTGATTGCAAGACTGTATGGATTTGTTTCTCCCTCTTAACAAGTTGTGAGTTTGACTCTGATGATTTTGGCAGCTACTCATGCCTTTGTAAAATGCTAACACTTCTGTTTTTAGTGGTGAAATCAGATACATAAAGGTGCCTTAAACATGGAACTTGTATTCTTCTAAAAACCATGCCTCTCATTTAAATGTTCCAATAAAAATAGTATAAATGCTTTAAATTTATGTTAGGGGTGTAAATGGGGAGGTGTAGGTCAATTAGCCAAGCAGCAAGCATGTTCAGGGTATGATGTGAAGTTGTCCTGAAGCGATGTTGACTGTCTAAGCAGGGGCTATTTATGCATGTGTTGTGCAGTGGTGCAAGAAACAAGAAGATGCTGTCTTTCTGTTGCACTCCACTCAAGGCAACACTCCACACAATTGCTGCCAAATCTCTGCCAAACTGAATAATTCAATCATCCCCCATAGCTGCGGTGGTCTAGCTACCTTTGTGTGTGCAACAATCAAATCAGTGTGGAAGCCTGCCGAGTGGTTCTTTCTGAGACACTGAGTAGCTCTACAGCCCGGAGATTGTTTTCATTGAAAACAATTCTGTTGATTAAACGAGGTGTGACTGTGGAGCGGGGATCTGAGGAACATCGATTGCTTGTACAATTGTTTGTTCCTTGTTAAAAGTGTGATCTAAAACAGTAGTTGCTGATAGTGTGCAAGGAGCATATGGTTTGCTAGTGTGCCTGGAAGACAGTTAGTGTGTCTGTCTTCCCTAAAATATCCCAGGCAGAGAAATTCATTTTTATCGTTCATAGCCATGCAACATGTTTGGAGATGTAGTTGCTGGTGCTTTGGCATGAATTTGTCGGTGCTTGATTGTTATGTTGAATACATGTTATTCCAGTTGTTACACTAGGGATAAGTAAGCTTTACAAGCATTCTTTAGGAGACTCACCCCACCCCTCTTTGAAATAATCACATGGTTTCAACCATAGTTTTGCCCATGTAGATTTAACACTAATCCCCCCCGAACACAAAAACAAATATAGTAAAGAGAAGGCTAAATTTATTTATCATTATAGCTACCCGAACACTAGTGGTGCATTTGCATTCTGTGGACATCTGCAACTAAGCTACAGCCACATAGAGGTTGTTTGCATTGAAATTCATCCCTCATTTTATCCTCTTTGAAGCATACAGTGGAAAACCTGTCCAGCAATCTATCATGCTGTTGGGGCTAATAAATGCAGTTTTCAAACCTAGCCACGTCCCCCTGTGGGTCATTGTTCAACACTATGTGATGCTGTCAATGTTGTGTAAAGCAGAGGCTCTTTTCTCAAGTGTTTCCAACAGTCAAAAATGAATGCATTTGAACACTGTAGTGCTATACTTGATGTATCATATGGCAACATGGTAACCATATACCATATATCACAAAAACAACCATTCCTGAAAGTGATATTTTAGCTCAAGAGAATTAACCAGTGTTACAATGTCATGACAGGATGCAGTCATTGCATGTTTGCAAGCTGAAGGTAGCCAGACTGAAAGGCAGCAACTTAAGACATTGTCCAAGGAGGGCCATGTCTGTGTCCTCCTTAATCCTGGTAATCCTCGTACAGAATTCTTGATTTGCTTTTGTAAAAGAGATTGGGAGATTATAAGATGCTTGTCCGCCTCCTTAGAATAGCTGATAATCTGGTTTGAACAGAGGACTCAGGGGGTATTTAGCCTGCCTTAACATTTGCTCAAGCAGATGGCGCTGACGGGGGAAGGCGCAACCTTAGCCTCCAACCCTCTCCCTCTCTGCATGGTCCACTTCAAAAAAAAAAAAAAAAGAACAGTGGGATGATAATCAATGTTGTTTATTTTGCTGCTTGACTCTTTAAGTACTTTCAGCCAGATTATAGGCTTTTGCAGGGGATAATCGGGAAACCGCAGACAATTGCCTTTTTCCATCCTGACAGTATCCCCTCACAAATGCGTAAAGAAGGCGATTTAAAGTAGATGCCGACTCTTAATTCCTGATTAGTCCCATTGCAAACCCTGTTAAAATTGACTGGACACTGTGCTAATCACTGCATTTCAAACACCCCCTGTTCTGGCGCAGTGGACATACCATATCCAGCCTTGAGAAGACATCCAATGGGTGATATCTCCATAAGTACTTGTTTGAAGTTGCCTGTTCCTCAATGGGATGACACATACACTATGAACTCGGAAATCTACTCCAGGGTAATTGTAACACTTCAGGGCTGAACAGTGGGTGTGCTGACCTCTTCTGACTACAGACAGAGGCAAGCCCGTTCTCTTCTATGTTCTATGTAGAAAAGAAAGAAAAAAAGAATAGTTGCTCTTATTTGAGTTGCACATGGCATCAGCCATATTGGAAATCACAATGGATGTCAAGACAACTCTTTTTTGCTAAAGTTGGCCACGTATAATTTCACTGTAACAACTATAAGATGCAGTATCATGTCTTTTAGTAACTGTGGCAATGCAATACCTCTGATCGCATGCAGTGTGTAAGCATGACTGCATATAAGCCATTAAGTCGTTTATATTGGTTTCTAAGCCCATTTCTCTAACCTTATGCCTCTGGAAATCTTCTCAGCTTGGACTGGACACCTGCAACAAAAGCATTTGTCTAATGAGATCAACCCATTAACTAATTAGAGCCTTGCATAACATAAGAAGGATGATTGTGGAAAGGTTTGCACATACGGAAAGGACTGTTTAACCAAAGCATTTGATGCTTTTCCATCTTTCTTTGTCTGTGCAGTTGTGTTCTATAACAGGATATTGTACATAGCTGTCAGGCTCAATCTAGGGCAGAAACACAAAAGACAAGCAGAAGCCCCAAATGCATCCCGCTCAAATATGTAGTGCAAAGTTAATACACACATACACAATAACATGCTGATTTTCTTTCTGTGCTCTCACTTCATCCAGTGACAAGCAAAAGGGTTCAAAGTGAATGCTTGAAAAAAACTCTGAAACAAGCATTTGAGGGAAATGTGAATATCTGATTACATTTGAAGCAGTTTGTATGAGACCCACGCACATTATACGTTATAATTGGAACTACATCCACAGCTTGATATCTTTGTGTCATACTTGCTATGATTAATGCAGTAATTACTTTTTTTTTCTTGTCATCAGTGTGGGGCTATGTAAGTATTTCTTCATAATAGAAATACACTCCTTGTCATGAGCTTGAGATGTGTATGAGAACGGGTTGCATATCAGCAAGGAGGTATGCATAGAGCCATTAGCAGAGAATAATAGATGGTGAACCACAAAAAGCTAATGCCAGTCAGTGGTAACACACATTGTACAGCTCATTCTAATGGCTTGGAATGAATCTTTACCTGTATCAATGTTAGGACACTGCTGGCTCATTGATTCGCAACCACAGCATTAACTTACACAGCAAACAAAAGCAAACATCTCTAAGCCTTTAACAAGGTTTTGACCTAATCACGTTTCTCCATCAGAAGCAGCCCTGCTTTCTTTAATACCATTACCTGAATAGCATGTTGCTTTTAATATACAGTAGGTAGTAATGTAAAATATAGCTAGTGCATGGGATCATATTCCACAATAAAGTGCAAGGATAGCTAGAGCTTGAAACATGAAAGGATAATAGAATCAGGGATATTTTGAAGAGTCTTCTTAAATAATGCGTGTGATATTCACTGATGGTCATAAAGAATTTATGTGCGTGCCGTCTTCAAAAAGAGCAGCAACTCATTCCCAAGATCAGTCAGACAGATTATTACATGTAATTTTTACAGTTTTTTGTTGCAGAGGTCTTTGTTGCTTGACTGGTCGGACAGTCATTATGAAGTGATATGGCTTCATGTCATGCTGCGCCATGAATTCAGAGGAAAATTGGGGCTGTTCACCCCCCGCTCCCTTGAGACGCCGCTTTTTTAACACCACTTTGCAGTTATGTCTAAGTTATAATAGTAACTTTTTGAAAAAGAACTGACTTCATTTATAATTTCTCCCTATAATGTATTGCAGTTTCTCTACTATCTTTTACAAGTAAAACCAATGACACAAGAATCATACCTCTTTCATAGTCATTGTGGTTTAAGGTCTTCCTCCCCACTAAATAATGTGATAATGTGATTAAAATAGTTGCATCAGAGCACCTCAATCCCATTTGCCCATAATCATCTCGTTTTATTTTCTTTCTTTTTTACTTCTTTCTGTTTATAGGAGGGACTGTACTCTGGAAACTCTACAATGTTCTCTCCAAATCAGTTTTTCTCTGCCTGTGTTTTGGTGTGATTGCAGTTACATTGTCTGTTTTCAGCAACAGAGAAAGCATCCAGGAGAATTGGACATGTATTACAGACAAATTCACTACATATATTACCTATGCTCCACATATATAGACAGGCGCTACTTGCGGTGGAGCACATGTGTTGAAGCCCAGAGGTAATGGACAACACTTCGGTGAATTGTGCCGACCTTATTGTATTGTGTGGGTGATTGTGTTATGCTCCCTCAGATAATGACTGTGCCCTACTTTGACTTTGAGGCAGTGACCTGAAATAAGGCACACAAGTGAAATCCGAGCCTGGATGAACCTGGAAGTGATTAAGGTCACCCAGACACACCACATTTGTTTGACCCCCCTGGTGACTCACATCGACCAATGTCTTTTGTGGGATTCCTCCTCAATGCAAACATTGGCCATTGATAACATGTTTGGGAAGTGTCAGGAAGATTAAATACACCTAAAAAAACAGGCCCTGATTTTTTTGTACCCTATTGTCCTGGGAGGTGCAAGAAAAACATGTTCTGCCCTCCTTACATGACATAAGGTCTTTAGATTTCTGGTAACCAATCAAAGTTCAACTCCACAAATATCAAAGTGTTTTTCTTCCTTCACGTTTCCTGGATACAACCATCTCTTGCACATATGAGCCACAAGACTCTTATTTTTACGCTTCAGTTGGCCTCATTTGTTTTAGACGGGACAATATTATGATATGCAGTGTAATCAATGAATGATGCACAGCATGCTGCTACTCATGTGTCCAATATTGCTATGTAGTCGCTATGGGTGCTGACTGCACAAAGGGAGAGTCACTGAGGTCAGAAAAAGTTCGATGGCAACTATCAATGGAAGTACACAGTAATGCGATGTCAGTGAGTCAATGCAATAATATGAATAAAGAATTACGCATAGTTTCTTAGGGAATATGTAAAAACATTCAAGTACTTAAGTATGCATCACATATAGGGAAAATAAAACATCAAGTGAATGAAAACTGAGTGCATCAGAAAAGATGATGCAACACTGAATCCTAGATTCGTCTCAAGTTAAACTCCATTCAGCTCCTTGATACATTATTTAACATGGTGACTGAAAAGGCTGAGTTTCCTAGTCCAGGTCTCATTGACATAATGCATACATGCCTTAATGCTTTGGGGGAAACATGAACAACATGAGATCATGTTTGCCTTTTGAGGGTGGGATGCACTGGGTGGATATCTGGCTTGTTTTTGTGTCTTGCTATTCTGCTGGGGATCAGCACATGGCTCCTCGCCACAGCAATGACGCTCAGATAAAAATTACTCTTCCTCTGGTGTGCATGTAAATCAGAGTGGGGGATATAATGAAATAATGAAGTGTGTCTCTGCTTTGAGACCATTGGGACCCACTATATTTAGACACAACAAAGAGATTGCCAGGGGTGTCCAGTCTCTCTGGTTAAGTTATGGAGCTTTATTCACTTGTCAATGTACAACCGCTTGTTTCAGGGCTTAGACACATGCTGGGAAGAAATGGAGGCCGATGTCTCCCTCCAGACAATGTCAATTAAGCCTCTGCGGGATTCACTGGATGGATGTGTCCATGGATGGTCATTCTTTTCACCCTAATAGATGATGGACATCATCAATGAGATCAAGAGAGTTGATTTTGAGTTATGTACAGTACACATCAATTGGCCACATGCATGGTAACCCTGTAAGATGACCCTCCCTGCCAGCAGGAAATGCTTTGTCACTCAGACAAATGTGGCAGATGAATACTCAGCATGATCCTGGGGTATTTGTCATCTGGTGTTCTCTTTCTAATGGGTTTACTGCTGATGATCCAGGTCAGAGAAGGACAAAGAGCTCCACATCAAAAGTTAAGAACAGATTACAAGACAGACCCTGACCTCTCAACCATCTAGATTTCAGAGTCTAAATGTTAATCTTATTCTCACTATACCTTTAACCTTAACTCCTACCAAATCTTATCCCTTTTGTCTGGATGCTCTTTCTAAATCTCACCAAGGTTGCTGCTGTCTGTACCATTCACACTAGACATGCTAGGCTGTCCCTTCTTTTGTCACTGAGGTCTGTTCAACCATCGATTTATTCTGCTGGAACTGTGTGAGAGATGTATTCCCATAATTTATTGTAACGCCATTATTTCCCATATTCTCGATACAACATTTGACCTTGAAAATATGAATTTGCAGATGCAGCGAGACTGGATCTTTGCAAAGTCAGATATTTTCTGGCATCCTTGGCAAGGAGGAGGGGGCACTAATGCTGCCATGTTTGCCTTTTGGAGATAACACCTCAGAGGTCATCTGAATGACTTGGTGTAATGTGGGTCATACGGTCGTATAGCCTCAGACGCACTGAGCAACCAACTTCCTGGCGTGTGAGATATTTCCTCTCTAGCAAGTTTTTATTATATGACTGTGGCTGGTTGTTTATGTATGTATGATCACTCTGTAGAATATTTCCAGAGAGCAAGGCCACACATATGGAGCTGGGCGATAACACAAGGGCCAACCTGTACACATCAGGTTGGTTTAGTGTGAAAGATATAGCAACGTCTGTTCTATAAGATTTCTCGTAAAAAATACTTTATGTCAGAGAAATGGAAACCTATAAATGTATCCTTAACATTTGGGATTAGAATGCCTCCAAAACTAACTGTCCTTGACTACTTTAAAAAGGAAAACATAAAAGGCAGTGCATGTCAAGACACACATTCCCCAGCAAAGTGAAAATTCCTCCCTCTTATCTGTTTGATTTTGCACTTAGGGATTTTTTTCTTCATCTTTTCTCTTCAAACATCAAGTACCAAAGTCATTTACATGTGCTAGGGGCAACCAGAGTTAAAACACAGACATACAACTTACTGCTGTCTAGAGGCAGTCTATGAAGAAAATAAGGAAGTTGTAAGGGATGGGTAAAATAAGGAAGCAGAGGAAGGGTAAAATGAAAGGGAATAGAAAAGGAAGGGAGGAGAAGGAGAATGAGGGAAATGAGGACGGTATGGGGTGAGGCCAGTGAAACACAGAGAGGGTAATTCAATTTGACTAAAACTCTCTGTCGCTTCATACAACTGGGGGATTGGCCTAACCACCGAAATGAATTAAAATTCATGAACTATTGAAGAGTGAGCTGCCAGTAGAAAGTGGAGAGCATGATACAGTTTTAAAGCAGGATATTATTTTTTTTCTAATTACAAATAAATGAAGCTATTAGTTTACCTTAAATTAAAAGCAGAAGGGTTCCCACAGAGATATCTGATCCCATGTGTAACTCATTTAAGACTGATTTGGGCCCCTATTGAGCTGGTAGGCGAACTGAAATTAGGGTAGCATCTCCACTACATAGTATTGTCTAGCTCCCGCTGGCTTGGTGCCTTTTCTTTAGCTTGGAAACACAGCTGAAGTTTCTGTACTTCAGAAAACCATATCTGCAAGGTACAATTAGGTAATAAAAAAAAAAAACCTTCTGGCATGCTAAAGTTTCCCCACTCCAATTTGTAATCTTATACAGTTTCATGAATGTGTACTCAGAGGAATCTGGCATGGGAAGAACACCCGCAGCCTATTGTTCGTAATGCTTCCCAAACCAGACGAATCAAAAGAAAATCCAGTGTTTGACTTTCATCCATCCACAATATAAATAACTAATTTATCAATTGTGCTTAAAGAGGCATACAATGGGCAGAACAGAGAACATTGTGTAGCTGGGATAATCCCTTAGAAGATTTATCCTGACGTTGCCTTGAGGGGAATAGTGGGAGCAAGAAGCAGATCCTATTCCCTCCCTCTCTGTCTCTCTATCTCTCTTTCTCTGGATACGTAGTCACTATCACAGCTCCTCATCAGCCCTGTTTAGTTATATTTCATTGTGTTCTTTGATATCCCAGTTAATCCGTCAAGTGAAGAGATTTAGCCCAAGATTACTGTGATTCAATGAACTTATGATGATGATACACTACTCATGTCTGCAGCCTTAAGGCATTTTCATGATGCACATTAGGTGCATTTGTATGTATGTGTGTGTGTGTGTGTGTGTGTGTTAAGTAAGGTGGCTGTCTTCATCTCTTGCGTGGGCGACTTTTACTGTTTCAAGATAGCGAGAGCATTGCCATCGACGGTCTGACAGCCCCACAGCTTTCCCCAAGCTACTCTGGAGTTACTGTAGGCAGTTTGGATTCTAAACATGAATGACAACACTTTATCTGGGGGATAATGTTATAAGTTAAAAAAAAAAAGGTCAATATGCTAGCAGTGGAAGAAAAATGGGTTTCAAGACACCTGATTCCCTGTTTAGGTGGAATGGAGTGCTAATTGCAGGTTCAGGCCTGAGTCAAATAGTGACCACCAAGTTGTGAGTGGATTAGTTTGCCTGTGGTTTGGGTAGTGAACCTGATGACTTGATGCAGAACTCCAAATAGATCACAGAGGTGTAATTGCACTTTAGGACTGCCCAAGTCTTACAAATTTACTATGCATGTTTTAACCCAAGATGAGGTGTGTTGCCTGGCAACAAAGCAAACAAGCCAGCATAGATTTGGATAACATCTGTTTTCAGTTCATGAATTTTATCAGTGGGAGCATTTTGTATGTGGAATTACTTGAACCAATCACATGGAAAAGCTTTTTCAATCTGGCTCCTTGAGTGCTGTCACTAGTTATTATAGTGCGTACTATTTAGCAAAAGTGCATTTGCAGTTTGAAGAGCATCCCAAGATATTAGTGGCATCTAATTGCATTACCTGAAGGAGACTGATGGCGCCAGTTAAAACGGCTGGCCCCAGTTCAGGCTGTGTTGAAGGCAAGTGCTTCTTTACAGGTTATATGTCATGTTTCTGACTGGAATCTTTTGTCGACTAAGTGATTTTCTGACAGCTTTAAGCCTCCACTCGCCTCACCAAATACCCCTATTCCCTAAGCAATCGTACATCTTACCATTAATCCACTTTCATCCATGTGAAACTAAAACAATGAGAGAATGATAATGGCAGTTAATGCAGCCAAATTTTGATTGCACAAGTCAGATTTGGTCTCATTAACTTGTTCTGAGTTGATTCATGCACACATGCTTGTTTACCTAGCAATAGTGTAAAATGTCCCAGCAGTGCAATCCATATTCAAGCAGGCCAGCTGTGAGGCTCACTGCAGCACTTGTTCATTTGAGCCCTGAAAAAGCCAGATTTCAATTTTTGCCTTCCATCATTTGACTGCTTCTAAATAACCATTGATCAAATCTTAACATCTCTTTACCGATTCATTACACTGCTAATATTTTCTGCATAATAGACAGAAATTTCCACAAAGCTCCTCTTAGCCAAGGTGACAAAAATGCCACTTTAAAATGTACAGTTTCCATAGGAATAAAAAAAAAGTCAGCTCATGGGCGGCTCAACATCATTTTCCAAAAGCCACAGGCAAATCTTGATGGCTGAGAATACAATAAGGTGAAAACTGCCAAGTGACCCTCACAGGATATGTCTCTAGCACCTTCTGTCTTCCACTTCTAGATTTAGTAGGGACTGGAGGGGTTTTTACCTCACTGTCCTCAAGTCTAGTGGGACTCTCATCTTGGGAATAGCATGCCAGTTTTATTGAGCAGGGAGTGGCAGTGGAGAGAGACGAGGGCCCTCAGAGACTCCTGGATGTTTTCCATATTAAACAGTTAAGAGAAAGGCTTAAGATCTCACTGGTGAAATGAATTTCATTTTAGATATCAAAATGCCATTTAAAGTAGCATAATTATAGAAACGGTGACATATCTATTTCCGTTGTCGGTTTGAGATTTTATCCCACTTTTGCTATCCCACTCCCTCCTCTCTTCTCACTTCACTTCTACCCCACCTACACATTCCTCTTTCACCCTCCCTCTTTGCCGCCGCCAGTACCCGTCTTACTAATTCCCCAACCTCTAACTCCTCCTTTTTTCCGCCTCACTTCCTACAGAGAGTAAAATGTCTATGGGCATTTATAGTCACATTAATATGAGCAAAGGATGTGGGGTAATAAATCGCTTTCTTTCTCTCAATGAGCCATAAGAAGTGGTGATAAAAACAACTTTCCTGTTGTTGTGCGCTTTTTCCTTGTGAAGTGAAAAAAAGCTGTGTTTGAAGTTCAGATTAGTCTTCAGGGAGTCCCACCTATTGGGACTGTTAACCTTTAGCCATTCAGCTATAAAGCAAGTGAGTTCCATTAAAATACATAATGCATGAAGTGCCGAGATTGTATGCCATTGATCAGCACTTGAATAAATTGAGTTGAAATCCTATTAACATAACCAGTTACACATAAAGTGAGATGAATAAAGTGTAGTATAACACCTGCAAAAATTAGCCACCATCAGCCACGGTTTTGTGATGGTTGAAGTGGTCAGGCTAACTGAAGGCAATTTAGAAATAAACAGTAATGAACTATAATTCCAGCTATTTGTGCAATGAGTCGCTCCCAGCATACCCTTTTGTTGTCTTTCAACTGGCATTTTTGCACCAGTTCTTTTTTACCACAACAAATATTAGTGTAGGTTTGAAATGTTTTCATATACACTACATTTGTATATCGAACACCCTCAAGCCTTAGTAATCGTTAGTCTCAGAGAGATTACATTGTGACCATTTCTTTGATTTTATACAGGACATAAGGCAACATTATTTTGAATGTCAGTCAAATGTGTCACAACAGTAAAGGGTCATTTCTACCAACTACAACTTTTGTATTGTTTTTAGCTTTTACTCTCTGTCTAACTAGAAATGCTTGAATGAAAAATGAAACAACTCTTTGTTGTTGTTGTTGATTAGTTATTGTTCATCCTTTTGGCCAAGTATGAAAAGTCAGAGAGACACATGAGAGCTGTTTAGCGCGGTGCTATGTGGCATCCAAGGCAGCGTCTTGACTCATGGTTCCTGTCTGCTTCAGTGTGTGCGTGCGTGTGTCTGTGGTAACAAAGATGACCCCCCTTCCCCAACAACCACACTCCACTCTTCAGCATAAAGCATGTGCATATCCCCTTTCAAAGCAATTAAGGACTAACCTGTCATCTTGACAGGTAGCCTCCATCTCCCTACATGCATGCGTGCCACTGAAGTAGGTTTTTGTAGGGCTACACGCCATACCATTTTTAAAAAATGTTTTTAACTCCCCCTCCTTCTTGTATCAGGAATAATTAGGGCAATTAATTCAGGTGGATACGCAGTACAACATATGTGTTTTCAGATTAGGTGCAGAGGAGGCTCTGTCACCCGACCCCGTGCAGACTGGGAGATGACCCAAATTAAAACATGTTTCCTTCCCTCCCATTGCTCCCCCTTCCTCCTCAGATCCCCCCCGCCACCGCCCTCAAACGCTCATCCCCCATCCCCCTTCCGGTGCTGTGCCAGCCTCCCCACAACAATACTTGAGGACGCCTGCCAATGGTAGCAGCTCCTTAATGAAATAGTAATTGTGACTGTGACTTGCATGCATCAGTTGCTTTCCTGTCCTGTTCTGTTCCATTGCAAAATACAGAGAGGAGACTACTGAGTTCCAGCTCTGTAATTTCATTAATGCTCAGTGTCGCACCTCTGCGTATAGTTTGTTTTCATTACAGCTTTACGTTAGCTGTGATTGCCTTACCAAGTCTGTTGCCTTATTGTTCAAGGTCTTAATATCTTAACAAATGCTAAGTAAAGTATACCACATGTTTCTGTAAAATAGTTTTTGCTAGAGTTGCACCGAATGAGTGAGATGCATGAAGTACATTAAATAGTCCCTAAAGAAGATGCGTAACGAGATTTTTGTGTGGTGGCAGTAAGAGCTGTTCAGAGAGGCACAAGAGCGTGGAATATTTAAGATCAATATATCATTTATTTCACTGTGAGTCTATAATGGGCCTGCATTTGTACGCTCCATTACTGGACACAAGGGCCTAGACTGCTGACCAATCCCATCTAATGAAAACAAATGTACTGGCAGGCTGAAGAAAAGAAATACACTACACCACAGTTCATGTTCCAGTGTCATTTGGTATGAGGACTGTGGACCTGGTCTATGCAGAACGGCAGGCTTAACAACTCAAGTGTGTCATTATGTGTGGGCAGGGAAAGGGAAAGCCAAAAAGTGTCCTAATAGCAGACTTTTGCTGAAACTGAAAACCAGATTGCAGTCATTGCATAGACATGTAACTGCAGTACAGAACACATTTATTACAATTAACAGTGTTCAAGGAAAAGCAAATCTGTGGAATTGCTTGGCTCTCTATCTATCTATTTGAATTGCAGAATTCTCATTTTGTTACAGCATTAAAAATTATGGGTATCATGTTGAGATGTTTCAATGTTAGTGTCTTTTATAGCTCTTTCATCAGAGCACAAATGAGATCAGGACTATTATTTCCAAAGTGCCCATGCTGATCTAACATCAATTCTAGCTTTAGATCATGCCAAAAATGGAAGAAAAACAAGGACATATTTAGTGATCCCAGATCAGCACACCTCCTCTGAGAGGAGTTTGATGAGCGCAGCTCCAGATTAGATTAGAGGCCTCGCACTGATGAATGTAATCCATCATCTTGTAAGCAACGGAAATTTATGACAATTTAGTTTCAGTAACTCTGTCATAAGCCCTTAGCTTTTAGTTTTCAGAGTTGCATAATTACAAACAGAATAAGCAAGTACAAATGAAGACTCGTGGGGTGGTATGTTTCATAAAACTTGGGGGATTTTGATTTGTGACCATGACAGAGATTGAAAATACATCTTTCTACGTTGAAAGTGCCTTTTTTTCTATTTCTTGCTTTCTTCATTTCATCTTTTGCCTTTCCACTGCAGGCAAAACAAAATGTGTGGCGGTTCTATTTCATCAACTGAACTTGGAGATAAAACTGGATGTTTTGTGAATGTTTCACCACTTTATTCCAGTTTGCGAGACGACAACTTCTTTGAACTTCATTTTTCCCCCCCATGGTGGAGCTACTGTGTAGCCCATGAAGTAAGTCATCTTACTGGGCACCCAGGGAATGAGCTGATCAGCCTCTCAACACAAATCGTTTGTTTTTGTTATTCATGTCATATTTCTGTCAGGTGTGGCAGCTCATCAAGCTGAAATAATGAGGCCATGTTCCATGATTAGTGTCAAAACTCTTTAGATATTTATGTTCTGATAAACTGTGTCTTTTGTCAAATAGTTTGTTTTTATGATTGTTTTACCAAAGATCATATTAACAGTCCTTTGTATTGTTTACATTTAGAATGCACAGTAAATTATAGATTTTGGAACCACAATACTGTGTTTTTTTATAAAATTCTATCTTTTGGTACTAACACAGGCTCAAAACAGTGAATTAAAATTAAACTAATCACAAAAAATGTCTATGCATACCGAGTGAATTAAGATTGAAACCATGAATTCAATAAACCAGTGTGTAAGTAGGCGTATTAACTTATTGAGGCAAAATCTATTAGGTGACATGATAGAGGGATGTGGGTGGGGGGGTTTAGCTGCTAAGGAATTTAAATATTTATGCTTTTTTGGTTTTATAATTCCTAATACCCATTAAGTGACGTGAAATAATGTAATTTGACAGAGGAATAACAATTTAAATATTCCATTACCGAGTCTTACTTTTCACCTGTAGTGTGATTATGGTGTGTTATGGTGTGCACGTATTGTATGTATAGCAGTAATACACATAGTACAACTAATCACATTGTGCGCCATGGTTCATATTATGCTGTTTAGAATTAGACTGAATACAACACTGATGAATGTTGGTTAGTGTTGTCTCAAACATGTCACAAACAGTGTGATGAGAACAGCCAAGCCACATATCCATTCAAGCGCTTCAAGAAATAAAGTGCAGGTTTTGGATGAACTCTTTGTATGCTGCCTGCACAGACAACAGCTTGACAGTTGGTTTCAAAGAACATCTCAGCACCTGAAGGGAGGTGTGCAAGGAAGGAGAGAATCACAAAAGTGGTTCAGTCATGCACATCACATCGTTCTTGTTTTTATTAATCCCTACTGTACATCTCCGCAGCACTTAAAACAGACTTTATCTAGCACCCTCTAACTCACATCAAAGTCAACACTTGTTTGTTGTGTCATCTTTAGAAATAGACATTTGCCCAAACAACTGACAGTAACACTTCTTATTATGCAAATAGGCAGGTAGGAGTTTGCATTGTTCTCAGCATAGAGTAGTACTGGTTTCACATCAGGTTACAGGTTGAGGAAAAGTGATGTACTGGGTGAATGAGATTATCAAGTCCAAAATTTGATTTCCACAGTTCCTGCTGACCTAAAAACTGAAAAGATGTAATTCAAAGAAGTTGGCCTTGTGTCAGTTTCAGCTGCTGAAATCTGACTACCTCAGCTCCAATAAATCTGATTTAAAACAGCTAAACTCTGATTGCATCTGAATGATATTGAACCAGGCCTTTCTCATCCATTCACGTTTGTTTACATAGACTGTATTGTTTTGGGCTCTGTCTGAACCATTTACCTTTTCATTTTACAAGACATTGCAGAGGTGAATTTTTATGTAATTTAACTATATGTGTTGCCTCCTATTTCAATAATAGTTTATTGGTGCACATGTCACATTAAAACTTAATTAACTCTCCATCCACCATTATGAGGAGTGTGATGTGAGTCGAATGCCGATAACGCACAGTAGGGAGAGCTTTGCAGAGCAGGGCGTGCTAAAATCACACTAATTTAAATAATTGACATTATACATGCTGTGTTGAATAAGTAATTAAATAAATAAATAACACCTCCGGATCATAGCTTGGGTTTCTCATTAGAAGGCATGCTGTGCAACTTCGTGCTCAGGAATGAAAGTCAAGTGAAGCAATTGCAATAATTACAGCAGCAAGAAAGAGTGTGCGTGCGTGTTGGGAGGGGTGGGGGCTTAACGGAAGGCAATGAGGAGGGAGGCGCTGACTGTCTACAGGTGCCTCTGATTAAGGGTAATCTTGGCAGCCCTCCCCTTTCTTATCTCTGCAATGAGCCCTGCTACCTCCTAGTGCCTCAAGTACCTTGGCTGCTTGGCGTAATGAGCTCCACAGCCACACAGTGGATGCCCCGCAGGACAGTCCCTACTGAGCCATAATGAGCACTCCAGTGTACCAATTCGTGCTCCCCACCAAGGGGCCCCCCAAGCCTGCCTCCCCTTAGACATGGGTGGGCACAGCTTGTTCGCCTTCCATAGAAACCCTCCACTTCAACTCCCTTTCTGAGGTTACGGCATCCCCTCTGGGTTTGGTGTGATGTCCCTGCGTGTGGTAGGAGAGATGGCCCAGAGCCCAGGCTTGGCATCAATCACTTTACATCGAGAGTGAGGCGAAAGGCAGAGGCGGCGATAGGGATTGAGTTGCAGCAAAGATAGAGGGGAGGCACGGGACACTGGGATGGAGTGCCAGGTGAAGAGCCAGGACAGCTGAAGTAGCTTGGGATAGAAAAAGGTAACTGATGGTAGAGGAATGGAGAGGGTGAGTGAGTGTGAGAGAAGCAATGAAAGATAAATTGTATGAGAGAGAGAGAGAGAGAGAGAGGAGTATCCGAGTATAATGAGGTCTATGGAGGAGGGTGGGTAATGAGAGGAGGGAGAGTGTCAGAGTCCAAGGTGAGGAAAGATAGTGGGAGAGAGAGAGAGAGAGAGAGAGAGAGAGAGAGAGAGAGAGAGAGAGAGAGAGAGAGAGAGAGAGAGAGAGGCTCTTTTGCCAAACAGCGATCCCTCTGTTGGTGCTGGGGTGGATCTGTGTGTTTAAGAAACTGCACTGCTGTGCTTTTGCTCTCTTAAACAACCAGGAGGTGGGTGAGAGGATCGACGGGCCTGACCACAGAGCGGGGCTTTGAAGCTGCCTCACGCTGAGAGAAACTGTATTGGATTTAGAGAGACTGCCTTTCAAAAAGCAAACGAGGAGAATGAAAGACAAAAAAGAAAACAGAAAGAAAGAAAATCAAAGAGAGAGAAAGAAATACGCAGTATACATAAGCATGACATGCCTCATACATGTGGTTTTACTCATCTGTTTTTTTCTCTGTTTGAAAGATTAGCATAACAATTAACATTTTCCACAAGTCTGTATGCAGATAGCAAAATGGCAATCACGAACATGGTGTAGCATTCATTAAGATTATTCACCATCATTAATTGTGGTCATGAACAATTTTCATGGTTAGGAATGATTCCATCTGTTTCTCGAGTTGGTAGTCTTTTGATTTAGGAAGGAAAAACATTAAGCAGCATGTCTTCAGTCGTATGTTTGCCAGCATTTTGCATTTGTGGATGCGGTTCTCTGTATGAACGCCTGCGCATGTGTGTGTTCTTAGACTCTTGTGAAGTCCAGGAGTAAAAAGGCTCTCATCATCTTTCATCTGTGCTGCATTTATTCTTCAGTAGCACTGCAGCAGCTGTTGCAGCCACATTTTTTTTCCTTTTTTTCCCCAAAATGCTGTAAACTTGGTGTTTTGAAACCAAAATCTTGTGCTTCTTCTATTGCAGGTAGTCAGATCACTAGTTGCACCTACTGGCATTTGAAAAGTACACTTGGGGATAGAGTGAGAGTGCGACAATATATACTGATACACAATAGATACAGTAAAATTAGTAACTTTTGCACTACAATAGCTACATCTGAATCAGAGAGGATTAGCATAGTGGGTAGGATTGGGCAGTGTGTCTTATTTTAATTGCCATGTATTTTAAATAACCTCCCATTGCTCTTCTACTTGAATAGAACCTCTGCGGGGCCAAAAACTGTCTTTTCAGAAAATGGTTCCATCTGGGAATAAGGATTACATTATTATTATTATTATCTTGTGAGGGATTAGGGATTTGTCTCAACCAGTGAGTGTTGCCCTGAAAAATACAAGTAAATCACAACACAGTGTCACACAGTCTATTGTTCAGATCCTGAAAATATATTAAAAAAAAGCAGACTTAAAATCCTGAAAAGGACAGGTTTACATGCTTGTAACAAGGGCAATGTGCTGTTTTAATGACAGCATGTCATAGAATTGAGGTTTGAGTCAACTGAGTGTTGGAATGATGCTTTGGCAGCAGAGTTCAGCTACAGTTGAAGTAACAGTTTTCTGAAGAAGATATTGAAATTACAAACCTTTGTTTGTGCTCAGTTTTTAAATACTTGTGTCACATTTGAGTTCATCTGTCATAGATGACAGATTAATAAATTCAGGAAATTGCAAACTGGTTACCAAAAGGCTTTTTGACATTTTGTTTCCACTATGATTCTTTTTGTTATTTTATGTAACATCAGTATCTATTATCACATTGCATGTGATTAAGGCCACAGAAAAGATGAATACGTCTAAATATTAACACACTGTAGATTAAGTATAATAACAATATTAAGTTTCTGTTAGATTTTATATTGAAGACTTTATACTTCTAAAATGTACACAAAATTGGTATCATTACTTGTTTTCACACGTGTCACTTGGCTTCAGTGTATAGAAGACACCATAACAAAGCACAGCCCACAGCCACAATTGACCTTTGGGGTTCTGATCCCTTAATGTGTTTCTCTGTGTTGGTGCTGATAAAGCCTTCCTTCGCTTCTGTCCAAATCTATAAAGCTTTTTCCAAAGAAGCTGGTAATGCGGAGTGAGAGACACAAATATCCTCCCCATTCCATGGTCATAACCTCTGCCTCTGCCATCGATAGCTCTAATAGGTGTTTAGAAGGCCTTGCATGTGCCTCTGTTTGATGGCCGGCTGATGGTTCAGCATGTCATTCAGAGAAAATGGTTTGTGCTGAGGGGGCGGGGCTGAAGCCAGACCACAATTTTTTGTGAGGCATGCAGAGGAGAACGAGAACATCTATCTCTCATACATTTGTAACACCCTAGATTAGCGTAATTCATGTATGTCTACCTGAAACAGAAAAAAAATAGATTTGCAATTCCATTTGTGATCATACCACCCCAGTTATTATGTTAGAAACACATGTGGGGACTGACAGGGCAGCCAAGATAGATCCCTGTTCAACACAAGTTACTGACCATGTCTTTAAGACAGTATTTCATCTGAAATTACTGCAATTTGAAACTTCTCTTAAATTTTTTTTTAAATATCAATGCTGATATTTAATAAAATAAACCTTGGGCTGTATTTAATCTAAGTTTAAAAAAAAGCCAGAGTGAATAGTTTTGTTTAAAACCACTATTTATAGAATTAGCCAATTTCTGACTTCCCTCCAATGGTAGTTTCCGAAAAGACACTAACAGACAGCCACAGCAATTTGTGTTTGTGAAATGCTGTAAAGGCTTAAGAAAAAGTATTGGTGCTACTGTAGCCTATGTGGTGGTGTGTTTGGTTGTAGGTTTAGTAATTCTCATCAGGGCAGAACTGCAGAGCATAATGTTCTATTTGTTAAAGGATTGTGGTCATAAATAATGAACACATTTGTAGTATGTGTTTGTGTATGTGTGAGTAGTTTTTAATTGTATGGTAATTGCTTTAAAAAGAAAGGAGAGCTGTTTCCTTAGTGTAAATGACATACTCTGTATGAGTTAGCTAGTAAGTGTTTATCACCACAGAAGTTGGTACTGGGAATTTGAGGTTCAGTCTTGGTTGGGCTGTAGAGAATGTAATGCCTATTTTCTGTTATATATCAATGTCTAGCTATTGAGTGAATAGAAGATTATATTTTTTGCGGAAATTACATTGGAAAAAGTGAGGGTCATATTATATTAAGACTAGACACATGTATTCACAAAAGCAGACATTCTCCCATTGGAGCAATTACCCATCACCAAAAGGATGAATGCACTGGTTAATGCTTATTCAATATGAGATGGTAGAATGGAATTGAAAAAGACATGTAGGCTAATGTTACAGTTTGTAATGTGTAGGTGTTTTTTATTCAACTGATAAGAAATGTGATTATTTATGGTGATTATTTTTTACTAGTTTGATTTTTATTTAAATGTGTTGTGATTTAAAATGTGTTAAATAAGGTATATCTGACCTTGTTTTATTATATATTATTTTATTCAAGACTAAAGGAATAAAGACCACTGCTGGTCTTAATGTGTTTCAGAGCAAAAGCTAGCTAACTGGAACAAAATGGAAATGTATAACCGTGGCACGTTGTCTTCAGTATGGCTCAATTGCATTCTTTTACTCAGAAAGAGCACTGGGATTCATAATATTAGTTACCTACTGTATTACCCCCTACCTTTTACGGTGGGCTCCAGCAGCCTTCTGCTGCTTGGCCAGAAAAACTCTCCGCTGAGGTTTAACACAACCAATGAGATTGTTTCTGCTTGCATAGCAGCTCTGTCTCTGAAAAATGTTTGTATAGCTAAATCCCCAATCTGCCGACATGTCCTGGTTCATGTGTGGCCGAAACTCCCCAGACTGGGGGTTTGGTCAAGGCCTCTCTAGTAGTGTGGAACACATGCCTGGCACAACCAGTGCCATGCGGGGAATGGCACACAGCTGGTTTGATTGGGCTCCGGCCTTAATCGCCCATGTCTCTGCCATCAGTGCTCAAGGAGCAGTCACACACGTTAACTGTGCTCATACAAGGGAAACTGATTGGAGCCTTCCAGATTCATTCCCAATCAAATACTGAATCACGCTCAGACAGATAAAAGGCTGGTGTTGCTTTGTGAGATGGGTATCAATGTCTGACGAGAAAGCTCAGGCTAGGCATTCAACAAGCTACTTCAAGTCTTAATTCTTGCAGACGAATGAAGAGGTCTATTTTCAGAGAGCTGATTGTTGGGTGCAGAATGGTGGGTGACAGTCTATGCGCTAAAGATAAATACATCTAGCCCTGTGGAAATGCATTAGCCATGCATAGTTTAATCCTAAACAAGGTTGCAAAAGGCTGCAACATAAAAACACAAGGGTCTGAAAGGTTGATGTTGAGCACCTCTGCTGAGAGGAGAGTAGACTGCTCATCAAAACAGAGCGGCTTCTCTGTAATTTGAAAAACAGAAGATGATTAGCAAACGTTCACCAAATCTACTTACAAATAGTGTCACGTTCTTTTGTTCCTCAAATGCACTGTTTTGTATCACCTAAATCAAAGCTGCTGAGATATTTACCATTCCTGATTCTCTTAAAAAGGCAGTACAATGAAAAGTCATAGAGTGGATTTGCTAATGCATAGCACAAGCACTGGGTCATTTAACTTGATAAGATGGTATTTATTTTCATTTATCAAAATAAAGTTTTGCCTGACCGTGAGAAGCAGTCAATAACAATGTGCAGTATGTAATTTTGAATACACTTAATGCTCTGCTCACCCGACTAGAGAGAGAACTGCAGTAGTAAATTGGATGACTGTTGCTGATAAGCTTAACAGCAAAGCGGCATCCAAGCATTCGAATGAGGGCATTAATGGTTATTTAAAACAGGAATAATGAAGTGAGGAAGACAGCGTTGTGTTGCCTCTTGCTCTTGAGAGGAACGTCTGCCAACGGAGGAAAATGGTGACCAGACTGACTTCTAAAGGACATCAGCAGAGAAGTAGTAGGTCATCAGAACTTAGCGAGTACTATAATTGTGACCCAAAAAAAGGAAAAAAAGCTCAGCCTCATTTCAGGATAATTGTGTCTTTATATAAAAAAAGCAGCTTCACACACTCTCATGCAAGCACACACAGATATATTCAGTCATGCTCAAACACTCACATGTGAATGCGTACACATACAGACCTCTCTTAATCTTTTCTGACACATACACACGTGCATGGTCATGCACACTTGCGCACAAAAAACACAAACAAGCACAAATGCTGTGCACAAACAAAGCAAATGTCCTTACAAAGTAGATGAGCTCTATTCTGTGTCGAATTGAAAGCATCTGCAAAGGCAGTTCCTCTCGGCCGTGGAGCCGTGCATCAGCCGGCAGAAGCGCCTGCTTGGTGTCCCAGAGTGGCTCGCGTAACACTTGGCCTGCTCCCTAGCCACTGCCTGGATCAGAGAGGCCCATTGCTATCATCTAGGCGCTGGCAGCAGTGAGGCTAGGCTTAGAATGACAAATTGGTTAGAGGGAGTGAGTGACGAGAGCAGGCCAAGAAATATACTTTGAAGAGAGAAATGCATTCCGGGTTGTGACAAGCATGCCACATTATATGGTCAAGTGTACAAGTCTGACTCCAGCCATGTGGATTTATCCGGATCCCAAAGACACTTAAATGAGGCGAGGCTCTCTCATCAAGACAATGCCAAAGTATTTATCTTAGAAAGTCACCCAAAATATTACTGGATTAGAGAGCTTTTCAGCACGTAGTCTCTCGTCTCATGGCCTCAATTTGTATCAAACAGCCCCTCCTCTCCAAACTATCTGAGCAGCAATGATTTTGTAGTGTTTGCCTGTTAGCTCATGTTTTAGACTCTGACAGCGTTGTAATAATCACAAATTTCTAAACACGTATATAATTATATCCAACTTAATCCAAGGAGACTTCTCTCCTTATAAATCAGGACATTTATATATATATTTATATATATTCATAACTCATTTAAGACAGTTAGAGTTTTTATAATACCATGCTAATATGATTCTCACTGATTAATAATTGATTCAGTATGTAATACTTAATTCACCATTTTCAAAGCAACAAACTGATTAAATCCAGCAATTAATGCTATCTGTTTACAGTTTCTTTTCAAATCAAACATACTGGGAAAGAAATACTATGTTTAATAAATGTTGTTTTTGTTTAATGCTGAGGTAGAGCTTGAACTTCAGCAAGAGTGCATACAAGGTGTAGACATGAGGCCTTTGTCGGAGGTCATATATAAAAAAATAAATCAGGTCTGCCCCTTTCTCACCTGAAGGTCATCGGCTGTAGCTGACAGCATAGAGTTGAAATCATAAACCTTTGTTGAGCCACTAAATATGCCATGCTTGTATTGTGGTACACAGCAGCTCTATTGCTCAATTTAAAAATGTATCAGCCTGTAAAATTTTGTTCTTGTGTGCCTTTTCTGTGGGTTTCTGAAAACAAAATGCTGTAATGCAAAGTCATAGTAGTTGTACAGGCAGCAAAAACAATATTAAGCTTCCTCTACATATTTTAGATTATCATAAACCCACATAGTATGAAATCCTGTTCTAGTTAATCCACAACAATATTGCACTTGTAGAAAAATCCACGGTACCAGAGACCGTTCGAAATCAAAGAGATGGGAAAAACTAAAGGAAACACAAAATCTCCAGTGAATGAGGACTGGCAATTGAGTGGATAGTGACTGGCTGTTTAATGTTGGCGGTGCATCGGATTCCATTGTCAGGATTTATTCTACCTGACGAGAATAAAATGTACTGGACATTTTTTACATGAAACACAAGGGTCAAACATGAAACAATATACAAAATGGCCTGTGCAGTTTGATTTGAGTGTGTACAAATTAATGAAACTCAACCACTATACAGAATCTTGTAGCATTACCACATTTTTTAGTCATGCCCATTTGGAAGACTGACTGATTTACTAGTATCTGGTACTGCTGTATTAAGAGTGAGTTTGTTCTGAATGCAGCAGCTTTGTAGGTTGTAATTACATTGTTTTTCTGCAGGCTTGTTGGCACCTTGGTCAAAGGCAAGCTCCTGTGTGCCTCTAGGACTCACTCTCATGTAAATTAGGCCCTCTTTCCTTGCCAAAGCAATCATGACATTGCACTGGTGCAATGCTAGTTCTGTAAGCCATGTCAGAAGCACACACACAAGACACCGAATGTAACCCTCTTGAATTCCCTCTCTGTGCAAACTGCAGAGCCGTACCAGTTGGCATCTCTAGAATTTGGTTTGAAGTTGTAGAGTATTTTACTGTTGTTGTCAAATTGCTTTGCAAATGAGGCCCACCCTGGCACAATTTCAAAGATCTTGTGCTATATGTGCAGCTTCCTTCAGGCACCAGTTTCTGAACCCCCATCATTCGGTATGCATATGCACAGTACTGCACTAAGCTCACATGGAAGACTTGATAAACATGCCAAGCTGGGAGGAAGATGGAAGGCAGGATGCTTATGTCTTGTCAGCCTGTCTGTATGTTTTTTCTGTGTTCCTCAGCTTGACTGACATGGTCTACCTAATAACATGGCAGGTAGACAGTATGAAAGCCTTGTAGGTTTTTACCCATTAAAACGATATTCAATCATTTTTTGATGGGAATTTTTTTGCCCCAAACCACGCCTTATAATGAAAAGGTTCGAGTGCCATTCACATTGAAATGTTGCTTGAAGCCACATCAAAATAATTGTTTTGATATGTCCCATTTTTGTCTTGGCAATGACATTAATAGGGAATGATCGTACAATGAGGATAAAGAACATTTTTTGAGGTATGTTTACTAAATTTGAGCCACAGATCCCCTGGCTCACAGTTATAGGGTTTTAGTTTGGGCATCATGGAAAAGGCATTGCTTTGCGATACAAGTGTTGCACATATTGCGTGTCCCTTTGATTGCATGTCCAAGTCAGCCACAAAATAATAATAATGCAGGGATTGAAACACTGCAAAATAGCCCAAGGCTCAGAAATTGCTAATGAACAGCAGCAGGGTGCAGTTGGGGCTGCGGTGGGGGGTTGAGGCATCTGAAACCTTACTTCCTGTTTCAAAGGCAAATAATCTATGGTCGCTTTCTTTACACTCAAAACATCTGTGCCATTGCCTCAAAAGGGAGAAAACATTAAAAGTATGAGTAGTTACTGAGAAAAAAACTATTCAGGACTCTATGAAAACAATTTTGGGCTAAAGTAAGTATCTTCTTACTTGTCATAAAATTGTTAATCAAACTTCAACACAAGGCAGATTTATCTTGCATAGTTCTTGTGTATTACACTTGTTACACTCTCTTCTTTCACTGCCTGTCAAGAGGTCTTCTCACACTACAGTGAACCTTCAAGCAAAGGGAAATCCATGGAGAGGGATAGAGACAGAAGGCAAGAAAAAGAGAATATATTTGGTGCTATGTGCTGCAGATCAAAAACAAGGCAGTCACATGATCAAAGGCATTTGATAATCCTTGAACTACATTGCTCCTTTAATCCTAGTTAGAGAACTATATTATTTTTTGGGGGGGGGGAACAATGTTGGCGTGGCAAACTGAGCTAGAAAAGCAGTAACTAGCTGCTGGAAATGCAGTTTGCTAAATGTAGCATGGCACTTTTGAGGGAGCCGGGGAAGACGACAGTATAAAGCCTCCTTGTGTGCGTGGAGAATGGAGGCTGAGCTGATGGAGCTAGAAACACAAATGTGCCACAAGTCCCTGTCCACTCAGCACTGAATAGTGCTCTTGTTTTTTTCATGGGGTTTGTTGGGGAAGTTGGCTTGTTGAATGTGACCAGACTACTATATACTACATCTGGCACATATAAACAGAGAGAAAGTTACGCAAGGTTTGGGCTAATGTTCCTTTTAAGCAAAATGTCTGCAGCTGCTTCTTGGTTAGTTCTACACTGTACTGAAGGTTCACCTAAATATGTATTATACAGTACATAATTAAGACTTGGACAATTTGTAGGTTATGATGGTTCTCGAGTGAGGGTAAGAATTATGCTGAAGGAAAGCAAACCTAAGGTACAGCAGAAAGGATCTTTGCTAAATCAGCGTGTCTCCAAGAAATCAGACAAAGAAACATCATGTTTCAGTTATCTTTCCGTTTCCTCAGAAAATACATTTTGTTATATACCATAGCATTGGGCTCTCTGGGTCTCATCAAATTACAATAACCACCCCAAGCACTCTGAAAAGAAAAAAACATCAATATGTGGTGTAATCCAAGTCCCTCTGTTGCAAGCCTTGTCAATAGTGTTTCCCTATCAGATGTAAAATGTTCCAGACCAAAGGTGAGTTGAAAAATGACAGTTGTTTTTTCCTTCCATGTTTTCATATTTATGATTTCTCTCCTGATTACATGATCACATTTGTGTTTCCTGAGTATGAGTTATTGCTCACAAAGCTTCATGGTTTTCGCACTGATGAAAAATGAATGATTAATAATTACCTTTTACGTGTGTGTTACACTGGAGTGTGACGAAGGAACATGCCATAAGTGAAAAGTGATGTTTTGTTCTGCTCAAAGAATAGAATGAGATTGTAATTTTTTTTTTTAAAAATCATGAAATAAATAAAACAACAGTGATTATAGCCTGGGGAGATCTTGCTATGTGTTTGTGTTTGTGTGTGTGTCCAAGAAAGGGAAAGGGATTTAAATTATCTATGGCTGATATCAAGCTTGAACAGGACCCTTTATTTATATGAACTAAAGCACTGAATCCCAGCAGAGTTTGTTGGAGTTTTCTTTGGTTTTTAGCAGCACATTATATTTGTATTTGTAAATATTGCTTCTTCCACATCCACATTTTTGCTTTCAAATTAAAAAGGTTGTTGAAGATGGAATACATACCCTGTTGTTTACTTGCAACTTTACACAGACCTGAAATAAATCTCTTAAGAAAACATCACATTATCTGCTCAGTGAATTTAGCATATTTGGCTTCTGATTTTGTACACTAATTAAAAACGCGATTTTGACCTTTACATTTTGTATTAGCACGTCAAACTATTCTAGAGTGAATGGAGTTGTAAAGTTAACTTCAATTTGCACTGGAAATGTTTGGTGTGGGGTTTCTTAAGCTTTCCATTTTCAAGGTATCAAGGTGATTTTACAACACAGGGTTGCACAATGAAATGTAAGTTGTAGCCCCTTCATGCTACTGTACACACACGGAACATATGTACAATATATTTCAATTGGAATAAAATAAAATACAATACAAATAGTATATTTATTGTACAGTATTGTTACTCTTGATTAACCGTCAAGGATGGTACAGGGCAAAATCATCTGCTTATTGTAAAAGCTGTAGTTCATGCCATAATTAATTCAACTGTCCTCAATTTTTCATCCATCCCCACTTAAATCAGCAATATACAATATATTTGTCATAATTTTGGAGGCATTGCTTGGAATCAAGGTCATTCTGTTTTCCCCACTGGAAATCATTATATCTACATGCATGCAACATACACCAAAACAAATTCCATTTCCTGTTCCTATCCCCAAAGAAAATAACTCATGTTTATTTGTCACATCAATTAAGATATCATGGTTGTGTGGCCTACTGAATCTATTGGGGAAATTTTGTCTACTAATTCCATCGTCCCAGAAAGGCCCATTTATACATTTATATTTCATGACGTGGTGTTTATGCAGTGAAAGCCTGGCTGTTATTTTCTCTCTCAGTTGCCTTGGCCAGTGAGGTGTTCTCCCTCCACGCTGCAATGAAATATAGATGTTAAGAGTCTGGAGAGTTGAGTGTCTCATCTGTCCTGGTGATACCATAAGGCAGCCATTAATAGTGTCAGGGAGCATCAGACATACCACAGGCACATAATTGGATATGAGGGCATAACTGAAAGCACCTGCTTGGAAATCAACACAGCCTTCCCGGGAGGCAGGCCCTTGGTAGATTCCCAAAGAAGTTTGCAGAGCCCATCCACTTGCCTGCTGGGTTTGCCTCACCCATTGCTCTTTTCATTTCTCACTGAGGTCAGCTCAAGATGGCTTCTTGTTTTCTTTTTTTATGATGGCATTGTGAGTATGCAAATACTTTGGATCTTTGCATAATCACAAGCAGCGGGACCATCTGTTGTTGGCTTGTTGACTTACCTTGCGTCTGCTTTTTAATGGTGTTTTCTTGTATCTGAGTGATGTGTCGCTGTATTAACAATGTGATAATCATTTAACCTCAAAAAATGCATTCAGGCGTGTATGCAAAAGTCTGAACATATGTTCAGTGAAATCGTCTGACAAAGAAGGATTTATAATCTTTGTGGCGGGATAGAAGAAAGGGGAAACTGAAAAACAAAATAAAATACATCACTATACCCACTCACATGATGTATGATAAGATGATATTGTCAAGATAAAGATTTAAAATATGACTGTCAACAAAAGCTGTGGTCTTGGATTAGTGGGCGGCAAAGACCTGCTTGTTGAGTCGCTTAAGCCCTCTGAAATATACAGCAAAAATGCTAATGGAAAGGACCAGGAAATAAGCTGCAACTTCTGTCACTGAAGATTTGCTGGGAGATGCCCTCCTGAAAACATGTCCCTGATAATGTGTTTTTCTTGTAGAACCTGAGCCAGACACCGGAGAAGTCTTTTAACTCAACGCCCCCCATTTGTCCTCATAAGGTAAGTAGCAACTTGCTTTCAGGCAAGGGACAAACAACATTATGTGGAATAATTGCAGATATTTAAGCATTTAATGTTCTCATTTGGGCTTGTTTTTGTGTCTTTTTACATCTCACTTTTGTAAATTAGTTCAATATTATTTTGAGACCCTTCTCAGCTTTTCACATATCTGATCATAAGACTCTTTTCCAAAGGATGTTCAAATAAATTTGTTTATCAGTGATTCTAAAAAAAAAAATTGTTTTAATTTCATAAACAACAGTTCCTTGAAAGCTTGTCTTTTCCGTTCCTGCTATTTCTTTCTGTCTGCATTTTGTTATGATTCAACATTTATTTGACATGAGGCGAGAAGGGCAGATTTATTCAATGCTAATTAGTCCTGTACATGCACAGTCAAAGTCATCACTTCACTCTGATAGTCTCAAGTCATCTCCACACACTGACTGAAGTAACTTTCTCCTTCAGTTGCTGCTCCTGGTGCATGCCTCTTGCAAATGTGATAATGTGTTATGTCGTGAAATTCACACAATTTCAGTTCACTTAGCACCAAACGTGTCAAAAATGCCTGTGTCCTTTTCTGGATGAGTGGCTGGTATGGTGGATAGTGGCTCATTGCAAGAGTGGACCTTGGTTAAAGGAGCCCAATGGAGGGAAGCTGTCTGACAGCCTGTCATCAACTGTTCAAAGCCTAACACCGCTCTACATCGCTAATGCACAGCTAGCTGTCTAAAATGACTTTGGTGGCATTGAAAGCTGCAGACAGCAGTAGGATAGTAAATAATAATAAAACATGATACCTCTATGTCTGTCACTGGGAATACACAAGGAATGGAATCCACTTTTGTTTAGAAGTCTGTCAGTGCAAAACAAGTCGAGTCAAATTTATTTATAAAGCACATTTAAAAACAACCTTTGTTGACCAAAGTGCTGTACAGACCCGAGCAGGTAGCTAAAATCACAATTAAAAGAAACACAGATATAGACGTCAATGCACACAACTCATAGGCCCAAATAAACAACTCATAGGCATAGTTACAAGTCATGGATGGGACTTTGCAGAAGTTTTACAAGAGCACCTTTCTTTCTATAGCTCTACAGATTATGTATGTCTATGTCCCGTTATTTCTGGCCGCCACATTTCCGTCTCATTTTCTCTTTCTGTGACTTGCTCTCTTTCCATTCTTACGCAGCTGATCAGGGCTGATGTAATGGGGGAACACCGTGGGTTTGCGGATAGTGTTATTCACGTTTTAGCTGTTAGCAGCGGAACATAATCTCCCTCTGGTCAGCTCACATTAGTCTCCATGATCCGCACCAACCCAATATGTGCAGCGAATGCAATGGGCCAGCTGGGCTAATTTAGTATGTCAGTCAGCTCAGGAGGCTGGTAAAATGAGTAAATGGCTGGGTATGATTTATATGAAAAGAATATTCAGATTATAATGGCTCTCAGAATAGAATATCCTCTGTATTTTTACACTTCTCTTCTTCCGCATTGTGTGCATCCCCCAGATAGATAGTGAAATGAACAGAGGGCTTTTAAACTGACTGCTCTGTGATTATATTAAGAGTGTGAGAGTGAGAGAGCGAGGAAAAGAGAGGGGAGGGAGGCGATCGGGTGCCCGAGCACTAAGTATATATAATTGCTTCTTGACACATTGGCCAAATTCTGCAGTGCCAGGATCTGAGCGAAGATGATTAACGGCTGTCCGAGTGGGTGGGCACTGCAGGTCGTTCAGGGCCTTTGGTTTCCATAGCGATCCTAGTCTAAAGGCCATATATTGCATACTGAAGATCCCAGAGGTCCGCACATTGTTAAACTACAATTATAACTCACATCGAAAGCATTGTCTGTCCACGGCAAACTCTCTTATTCATCCGCGAAGCAGCTTGCTGCTGCTTTTTTCCTCTCTTTTCCTTTATTTCTCATCTATTTTTCTTAAATGGTCTTCTCTAGCTGGCGAGAAGATAAAGAGTGAAAATCTCGCATTCTGTGAATAATTGATGAGTAAAGCTCACCTCAGAGCATCATTACAGTACAGTGGTCAGGGTAAGAGGTGAGGGTAAGATCATATATCTGACACTAGGCTTCAGGCGGTAGAAAATTCTGTCATTTTTTGGCAAGGTTTTCTTCTGAATCTACAGCATGAATAACAGTTTCTCATTATACTGTAGCACAACAGGAGAGGAATGAAATGTTAACAGGAATGTGCATATATGTTTCTGTACATAAACTGTATAATTACATTTGCATCACAGGTGGTAAACAAACTTTATTTCTATGTTCGACAACATAACAATATAAAAGAAAACTAAATATTATATAGAATATGAGTTCTTTGCTGTTGGAGGGCAGTGTTCTGGCCGATGTGATTGTGTTTGTGTCTGTATGTGTGTGCATGCATGCATAAGTACATGTTATGTGTCTATGTGAACAGTGCAATCTAGTTAGGTGACAGATGGAGAGGGCAAGGATGGGGGCGGGGATCAAGCACCTCTGACAGTATGGGGCCTGCACTGCACCCTGTTACTGCCAGCTCTGAAATTGCTAAGGTAAACTAAAGCCGTGCAACTCCAGGATGCCATTTCACAGTTTTATTTTCCACACAGAATGAGAACCTCTCCTGTGTAATGCTACCTAACAATGTAAAATTTGAGTGAAGGACATGCTAGACAGACACGCGGCTTCTTGAAGCACAGTTTATCCTGTGAATTCCGACCAGGATGCAAATGTAAACACACTGATTGCCACATATAAAATACTTTAGACATCCCGTGCACAGCAGCATTTTTAAGCCAAGGAAAGGCCACAGAATAAGCACATCTTAATGATGATGCATTCTGTATAATAAAAGAAAATCCCTCTGGCATCCAAACAAGAGGCTAGTCATGCAGCAATTAAGCTTAGTTAAAGGCATCAAGCAGACTATGGGTGGTTAGTGAGGCATCTTCCAGAATGTCCACATGCATGTCCTTGCACATTCAAGCACACAGACGCTCACATTCACTCACTCAACCCCTCTCACATACACACACACACGATTCATTTGAGGTAAATGTGATCTCAAAAGACAAGCAGCAACAACCCACGGCTCCATCAGGGTGCCTGGGGTTGCATTGGTGGCCATCGTCAAACAAATAATTCTTTGTGACTGAAAAAAGACAATCCAAAAGGTCATTTGTGACCTCTGGGACCAGTACTGTGCAGCATCTGTCACTAGCAAGCACCACATGTCTGTGTCAAATGGCAAAAGGTATGCGGTACAGCCAGCCTGCCGTGTAATAAAGGCAGTAGGCCTATATGTGAGTTGCATCACTGCTCTACAGTCCCCTGGCTTGTCTGCAGAACATCCACCATGACATACTGTATGACTGATTGGATAACTTGAAGGTCTGGTCACTGCATGGCTAACACTATGCAAGCGTGTAAGCCAATATTTAAACGCTTTTTAAGGCCACATGTGGAATGCTGTATAAATAAATATGATTGAATTCACATTTATAGTGGTTGACAGAAAAATCCCCATATTATGTTTGATGTAATTAAAGAGTATGTATAACTGCTTCAAACGTACTTTTCAATGACATATTCAAACCTTCAGATTTATGCCAAACATAAAGATGGGTAACAGATTACATTTCATAGATTTCAAGTATTCAGCTTATCATTCAATCATGTCTGTGTGTGCTCTCGTGCAGCTCTTCCTATAATGGTTTATGAGGTTGAGGTAATCCTCAGGGGAATCTCTAGCCTACACGTTTGATGTTAGCCCTCTTGTCACACAATTTCCACAACAAGGGTTAATAGCATCAAAAATTCAGGGGAAATTGACGAAGGAATATATAATCCATGCCTCCCTCTCAGCCAACTTACCATGCTCATATATCTGCATCAGACCACACCTCCCTGTGGAACAAATCAATAATATTCCATTTCTAACCAAATTCCTCTTTTTGAATGGTGAAATCCAATCTTCATGGACACACTAACAAATTGGATATCCTGACATTAGAAAAAGAAACAGAAACACAGAGATGACATGGGTGGTTTTATAAAATATATCCCGTGCATATTGTGGGTAGAAATGGCATATCTCACGAAATTTCATTCTGAATTCTCTCAAAGTGCAAATGAGGTAGAGTTCTATAGTATATTTCCCAGATATCCTGCACTTCTCTCTCTCTCTCTCTCTCTCTCTCTCTCTCTCTCTCCCCCTCTCTCTCTCTCGCCACAGCATATTTCCCCCCTACATCCAGCTAAACCAATCAGGGATTTAAGGGCCTCACTTCCAATCAATTACCACCCAAATCAGTGCAGAGGCCTCTGATATAGAATCATTTGTCAAATCAGTGCAGATGGCTGGGGGCAGGTACCCTTGTGCCATAGGCCATATCCACGTGGAAATCTCTGCTCAGGGTGGGCTCTCCTGACACTCCCCAACCTATTAATGGGAAGTCATTGTGTGCTCCATGGCTGCAGTCCAGCTGCCTGGTCCCCTGGATTGCTAATGTATAAGCATCTTAGCCTGACCGGTGGATAATACCAAGTCCCTGGGTCTACCATGATGATTTGGACTATTTTTAAGGTAGGCAAAATGTCACTTTCACAGATCCTACTTGAGGTGTTCATATGGATTGCACAAAGGCTGCAGGAAGTGCACCAAGGTGCAATTTTAAAATGAAGCATTACCACAGTTGACCTAATGCGACAAAATATACTTTAGTGCATGAGTCAATTCACCGAAGCGGAGGACCCAATAATACCCAGCAGAAATTCAGAATTTTATCTGCTGCAGGTGTTCACATGTGCACCACTACCATGTTGTCTCTTGTTGACATTGAACAGAAAACATCCTGATAAAATTATACATCCGAACTCAAGACATACTGTACAGTGATTCGATAAAATGACAATACAGTGCAATAAAAGAAAAAATATATGCACACACAAAACAAGATCAAGAGTGCCTGTCACAACCAAAGCTGGGACAGTAAAACCTGAGGAAGAGTAATTAACTATAATTAATGAAATGCCACTGCAGAGATCTGAATAAACAGACATTCATTATAATAAAATCACCTAAGGGGAGATAGTGACAAATATCACTTGTTTTATTGATGATTTTAATGTGAAATAATAATGTCCTGAAAAAAAGAACAGTTAAAGGCAACAGGAAGCTCAAAATCTTAAATTTGCAGCAGAATAGATGTTACACGTGCTGGAATCCATACCATTGACTACTAGAAATGTCATCAATAATTCCTCTTCCCTGCTGCTCACTTGTTCAGTGTCAACATGCAATTCTGCTCTCACAGAGTGCATCTCGATTGGGGAAAGTTTCCAAACATGGAGTACTCCTCCATAGATTGTGCCATTAATGCGTGATTGGTTCATTCATTTAACAGGCTCGGGAGAAAAGCAATTTGCCACCGTTGATGTAGTGTTGAATAGTGGGAGGAATATTAGACGTAAACTCTATTCATATGGTTGGAGTATTTACCATAAGTCCAAGCAATTTCATCTGAAGAAAAAAAATTATACGTAGCATCTTTCATCGCTCTTACTGACTAAGTACACAAATACATACATGGAGTATAGGCCTTGTACATGTAATGCAATTTATAATGGCTTGTTGAGGTAATTTTTTTGATGCATGTAACATACAGTTGGTCCCATTTCTCACATGGACTGATGCTGTGTCAGCTATCCACACTTCAGTGAATAAACTTACCGTACAATTCAGTTACTTTTTTAGGTCACTCTGGCAAGGCCTGTTCTACATAATTTTTTGCTTAGGTGTTGCTGCTCTGGCTCAAACTTACAGTACTGCTGTGGGATCCTTCTGTTATCATTGATTTGTTTTAAACATTAACCAGACCGTGTCACCAATCACCCACAACAGGTGCATGTTTTTGTGTGTGACATCTTGAGGTCGTTTGTGTATTTATGTGGCCTTTTTGTCTTGACCAAACTAAATTTGGCTAAACTATGGGGATTGACAGTGGTAAAATGTAACTTTACTCAAGTACAAATTTGAGATAGCTGTACTTTACTATGGCGTATTTCCATTTTATACATCTCAGGCATATTGTACTTTTGTCTGACAGCTATAGTTACTGGTTACATGTATCGCTAAATTTGGTGATTTTTAATTTTTCTGATACACTGAAGGATTAAGTGTTCCTTCGTGGGTTAAGAAACTTCTCCATTTTATTAAGCTAAATGAACTATTTAAAAAAACTTGCATTAGCTGGAAAATGCATTTGCAAATGCTGTTTTTCTGAGCTCATGAAAAGTTGACTATTTAGAGATATGTGGTTCTCGCAGGACAGCATGCTGATGCCGTGCTAGAGATTAAACTACCTAGCGGTGTCACGAGGCGTCATCAGGAAGGATCCAAGCGCAATCATCATGGAAGAGTAACTCAAAGGTTTATTAAATAAACAGGATCTTTCACCAGTAACGGGAGTATACCAAAAGAAACCAAGACACTGAGTTCACCAACAATGATCCAACAACACACAAGGCGAGCAAGCAGGACTAAATAGGGACAAGACAAACGAGGGAAACAGAACCAGGTGAGTGACAAGACACAGGTGCAGAACATCAACCGATAATCAAGACCAGGGGAGACACTAGGCAGGGAAACAAGAGACACGACTTCAAAATACTAGAAGCTACACAAACTTAACCAAAACTACACCCAGTCCATGGATTGTGACAAGCGGTATATAAAGTAGTAAATTATCTCAACCTTAGACATCTACATCATTAAAATGCAACATACAAATCAATGTAATTAACCCAAATACATCATATATAATAGTAAAACACTTCCAAGGACCATTTTTCTGGATAAGGAGTACTTTTATTTTTGATTTTGCTGATAATTCTTTCACTTGCTGTTTAATAAAACATATTTGACTTTTCCTTAACAGGTTATAAGCTCACAGCCAGAAGGAAGAACACCAAAAATAGAAGTGCACAGGTTGGGGTTAAAAATGAAGTTTGGAACGGAAAACACCTAACATAACACATAAATCTAAAAGACCAAAACATGTGCTTCATAAATGCTACAGGTGTTTAGTACATGTACGGGTTAAAAGTTTACTAAAAGACTGCAAAATATACAGAAACAATCGCGATGTGGTATTTCGTGACTGTCCCCCGCAAAAATATTTCCGTATAGGTCGTCTATGCGGCAGCTTATTACAACCCATATTTACGTTTGTATTGTCGTATGGGCTGGAGGACTTGTTGGTAATTCTGTTACAAGTAGGTGGCTGCTGAGCTATTGACCTGTCACAAACACCGTTTGTGTAGGTTAAGTTTTGCAGTGAACTGAATATAACAGTTTGGACCACTAATAGACTGAACTTAATATTGAGTTGTGAACAGTGATAGGATTGCTTCTCATGTAGGCCTACGTACTGAAGTTCAATAGAGAAACATTGAACAAACTACAGTAGGCCTACATAGCCAGTGACTACAGATATCTGAACTGAAGAAAATTACTCAAATCGGGAAAGTGATTTGTAATTTCCACCTCTAAATGCTGGATTCTAGTGGCATTTTAGGTACTAGTACTCTAAATGTGGGAATATTTTGGCCAGCCTACTATTAATGAAGTCTAGAAATGTTCCAAAATGATAAATTGTGGATGAGATTAATATTATGTTACATAAATCATCCAATATCTTGCTGCCAATACTATTTTATTGAGCCTTATTTGTATATGTCGCAAATGTTATATTGTATATGTTTGCAAATACTGGAAATAATGAGTAATACACATATTGTATTTGTCCTTTAATGTAATAAATGAGATTGTTGCATTAGCAAAGATCAAATGCAGTATCGACCTGTGATGTAAAGAAAAGAAAATTAAATGTTAACAGAGAATAACATATTGTTAATTTAGGTCCAAATGACTTCTAATTAAAACCTGATTTTGAGATTGAGGATATGTGTGTCAATACTCAGGAAGGCTGGGAGGCTTGGCTATTATTCCACAGATGCATGCTTGAGGTCACTCATGTTTTTAAATGTATAAGCATGTAAACTTACTTATGTTAACTGACCAGTAATAATGGGAAAATTTGAGAAGGCCCAACCCAACACCAGGTTTGACTTTCTCTAAATATTTTGTACACAGTGATACTGTATGTTTTCATCCAAATGAATGAAGAACTATACCTACCTAAGAGATGTGGGTGGGATTGTATCACTATGCCAGGTTTGCATAGATTGTTTTTTTAGTTTGATGTATTTTTTCCATTTTTTTTTTTTTTTTGTGAATGACCAGTCAAGCATTTCTAATACTTGGGCAGGCACGATATTCCCCTGGCTTAAACATAATAAACAATGCAACTATATTCTTTGTCACTGACATTGGTTTTCTTGGTGAGGTTGTTGCCATGTAATTGTTTGCCATTAGAAGAAAACTGTGTAGTTAGATTTCCATGTTTAATGACATAAACAAAGCCTTTGAGGCTTCATTAATTTGCGCAGTGGTGCAGCCCAAACTAGATTGTCTAAGAAATAGATCTCAAAAGTTAAAGCAAACAAAACTTGTGTCCTCAGGTGATCTGACGTGTCAAAACAGGAATAAAATAATAAATAACTAAAAACATAAATAAATATATAAATGAAAACCTTCAAAATCTAAAACCTTTAATTTATAGATGAAGCATTAATCATAAAACGCTCAAGATTCATGGTTATGGTCTAAGTTATAAAAGAGCTTATTTTAATGATTTTTTTTATTCATGAGCAAAGTATTATTTAATACCTTCATGTTTCAGTGATGTATCCTGATTCCTGGCCTCTTATTTTTTCCTCCCTACCATTATAAATCAGTGCAGTGCTGTGGGATGACATGGATACCAGCCCTTAGTTCTTTGTGCAAGAATAAGACAAGTTCTCTGTGGTGTTTGATACACATTCTTTTAGAATCTGTCTTCAGATCAGCATAGCACAACTGTGTCTCTGGCAGACAGAACAAAGATTGCCCAAATTAGAAATAAAAAAAAAGAAGAAAAACTTGAAAATACTCCCAAGGAGCCAATGACCGCAAGCATACTAACTGAAATGACCTCAGTGGACAGTTGATATCTGCAAACACATTCTACCCAAAGTCATATTTTAACAGCAATCAGCATAATTATCGGCAAGCTGCATTCACAGATAGCCTAATGGATGTGTCGTCTGTTCTCCAATTTCACAATTTATATTAATCATACAAAGCAACACTTCCAGTCTAGGTGCTAATCAAGCTGCATTTCTAATTCAAGATAATGTGTCAAGAGTTTCCTTGGATGTCATCACCTCTTTGTTTTATGAACTGAAGAAGTTACTTAGGTATTAAAAATAACTAGTACATCTCCACACATCAGTTAACTGCAAACATATGATGTCTTGTCAACAATATCCCGCTATACTATGAGATGTGTCTCAATGTGCCGCATGATTTCCCCTCCTGTTAGTTTGCTATGTTCAGCACACTGCAGTCTGTGAATCACTGCCAAAAGACTGTTTAGACAATAGTGAGTGTCATCTCCCGATTTTGCACCAATTGTAAAGGACGTAGTTCTTATGTTTTCATTCGGTGACACAGATTTTATGATCTCTGAAATGCCTTGTATTACTTCAGACAGAAAAGAAAAAGAAAAAAACAACAACAAAACAAATGGAATAATAAGAGGAAATTGCAGTTTGGAAATGATTACAAGCGTATAAGCTCTCTAGGCAAGAACATGCTGCATTGCTCAGAATATTTTTCTCACCCTCTGCCTTTGAATATTTCACACTGGCATAGTCTTTGGAGATGTAAGTCATACTGAGAGAATTTGACTCTGCGTGCTAAAAAGGCATAAATACGGGGGGAAAAAAAACCATAACCAGCAGATGACCTTATTACGCTCAGTGTTTACCATGCAGTAGCAATATTGCCTTTATTTGTCATTATTACCACCCGCCATTACTATGAGTGGGAGGAATATCAATTTGACAAAGAGGGCCTCTGACTAAATGTTAAGGAGCCCCCCTGTCATGTGAGACACATCCCTACTGTTCTGAGTGGGTAGATATAGCTATGTTTTACTACTTATGGATATTCAGTAGAAGAGCACAGAGCGGGTCTTGCTGTAATAAGGCATTTACCAATGCAGAGTAGCACTGTGCGCTGTGAGAACATATGTTAATGCACTTGGCTGTGGCCAGAGAAACAGCAAGAGGTTTGGGGGGAAAAGCACATGGGACTGACCTCCTGGAGTTCACATTTGCCTTCTACAAAGATATTAATACGACTGGTGCTCAGTGGTAGAAGGGGAGGAGAAATTACCCCAGCAGTGTGGAGAAGTTTGTTTTGGTGATGCTGATGGACCCCAATTGGGTGAGGCAGGTTGGGGAAGAGAGACAGCTCAGTACTCTGTGGCTTCTGAATTACATCAATGGCACACTTTTAACTGACTGCGCTGCCAGAAAAACTGACATCAACATATTTGAGGACGATATGCACGGAGCAAATGGGGATATGACTGTGAGCCTTGTCTCTGTGCTTTATCAATGTTTTACCAAGACTGTGCCACTGGTGTTGCAAGAAGGATTGTCTGTGTTCCTTCTCAAGAGCTGACAGTCACAGTACATATTGGAAAAGTTGTCAGTTGAAAAAAAAAATTTAATAAAATGGATGCTGTTCATAGAAGTCACCATTAGGGAATATAGAAAGGAAAATTATGCCTGACCTAGTATTTAGTTTTTACTGCCTTTTTACTGTGTGTTTAGTAATGCTTAACTTCCAACAGCCGCCAACAATATGTAGATATAGAGAGTTTATATAGACAAGGATAAGGATGTGCTGCAACCAAAGATGGTAAGTAATCGTCTTCCGTAGCATCCACATTCATATGGATTACCTGAGAAAATATTCATGAACTGGCATTGGTCTCACCGGAGACGATGGAAGAAATACTGTCTCTTCCTAAATATGGAGTATGTTGACTGTCAATATTTTATCGGTAGCAGCAGCGGTCAAAGTAGTCCTTGTGTTCTGGGTGCATTGAATGTCGTAATTAAGCAGAAAATTGTTTTTCTGCCTGTGTATGGAGTCGCCTCCTTTAAACAATCATGTCTGTTGGCCTATTTTACTGTCTGTTCTTTAGCTTTTATTACCATTTCACTGGTAGATGCATGACCTTGCCTGGGTGTCACAGGCTTTTTACGGCCTGCAACATCTCTACTTGTTTTGTCCATAGTAAAGAGCAAATGATTAAAAAGAAAGATTCTACACAAACCTCATTTACAGACTGACAATCACACTTTTTCACTTAACAGCATCATTCAACACTCTCAAAATGTACTAATGAGGTGTTATAAATACAAAGAGGTTGCTGATGCTAAATTTGCAACAATGATAACCAGTCTAACTGGGCTATTCAGTTGTATTAAACTTGTATAAGCTGCTTTGTGTCTGAGAAACATTCCTTTCATTTAGTCATGGTAAGAATGGCTATTATGATTATTGTTTGTAAAGTGGAATAACATAGTAAAGGCTATATGATGATGATTTATTAATCTATTCAGAAGTTAAGGTTGTGATCCACTCTGCAATGATAGATTTTTTTTTTACTTACAACCCACAGTAAATGCTTGTAAACACATTCCAGATAATAATGCAGTTATCTCTATGATAAATTTGATCTCTTCAGATACAAATTGAGCTCTGTGAACTGATCAAATTACATATAACTGTAATAGAAACAAATCCAGTCTTTTTGAGGTGAGACTCATCAACACTTCACACAGCAGAGACAAGGCTATTATTCTTAGAGACATTAATAAAGTATTATCACTTCTTGTTGCGTTCTCATTGAAATGTATAACAAGGCCACAGTCGTTTGGATTGTTAATGTTTTACAACCTTCTTTGTGAAAACCTTGTGCTTATGTGGTGGTGTGTGAAGAATGGTAGTGAATACATTTTGAAACCTGGATGAAAGTAGCTGAATGGCATTACAGCTAACCATTTGCCTATCAACTGGGTTGTTGAATTTAACTCAGAAGAAACTCCCAGTTTTAAGGAGATCATTTCCATAAACGTTCTAAAAATCATTAATCAGTATCATCATTGTGCTTCATGTTTGTCAGTGAATGACAATAATTCTGGTTCTTTGCTTCAAACATGAGCCTGTGATACAGTATGTCATTGCACATCACAATCTATGGACAATGCCTCTGCCAGTCTCAATGAAGAAAACTGTCAGACGTTTCAGTGGGGGAGAGATCAAACGGATGAACAATTTGCATTACTAGCAAATGTTGATAAACTGAAACTTGATATAACTTTTGACACATCAAGGGCCTATGCATTCTCTTTTCCACCATATTTCCTCTCTAACTGTGCATAGTGGCCACTTTATTACACGCACCTCCCCATTATTGCAGCTCACTCCTCCAGACAGTGAGTCAACCCTTTGTGACTCACTATGCAGGCAGACAGGACATGCAGACATGACTGAGAAGTTCTCTTACCGTCCAGCTAAACCTATAGGCTCCACGCATGTGTCACCAACATTTCCAGTATGTCCAGTATCATTCCAGTCAAATGCTTCAACTTTTTTACTGATTCTGATGCAAGGTGTCCTAATCAGTGAGCACAGTTGCTGTAGTGTTGGGTTGGTGTGAAAATCTATGAGACATGGAGGGAGACCATTGGACAACATTTTGGAATGGACATCAGTAGGCACGTGATCATTAAAACTGAATCTCTTAAGAGTGGATAAATCTTTACGTGTCTTACAAATCTTTGCAACATGCAGATGATCAAAATGCCATTTAAACTCTATCCTGCATGGCATCAACAGCAGAGGGTGTTGTTGAGGTTAATGGGGTAATGTGACAGGGAATGTTTTCTTGGCACAATTAGGCCCATAAATATCAAGTATTCTTCAAGCCACAGCATACTTCACAGCATATTCAAGTGTTTTTTACAACCCTAATGGTAGTAGAAATGATCAGTGAATAGTGTAATAAAAAAAAAAAAAAAGATGCAGCCCATCTGTAAGGTGACCTAGTAGCATGGACATTAAAACCTACAAAAATCCTCCCTTCTACCACTGGCGGCCAACCGTGTAGAAAAAGGTTGTGGGTGTAGCTAAGTGTTTTGTCAGCAAGTAGTAACTGTAACAGTGTGGATAATATTTTAGTGCACTAGGGCCTAGTTAATATACTGTTTCTGAAGCACTTACTTTCTTCCTGTCCATCTTTTCAGTTTATCTCTGAGCCAGCAGCAACATCTAAGCTTGGCTGCGAGTTTTCATTACTTGTAGATGTACATAAACAGGACCACATGGTAAACATACAGTATGGACCATAACATAGTATACAAAGTGAATATGGAGTGCTACACTTGATTCAGAAGTATTTTATTTTGTCGTTCTGCTTGATATTTCTGCTTGATTTATGGCTGAACAGGTAATGTGTTTTTAATGTTGTATATATAATGCAGAGACCGTCATTTGTGAAGGTCTGGATGTTGTTATGCATCAATAAGATTATTATCATCCATTGTGACAGTTACGGCTGACATGCTATCACCAAACAAGAGAAGAATCAAGTCGAGGTACAGTAGCTGGGATGTTCTAATTGAGGGAGTGAATCTGAGAAAAAAAATTATACTTTTGTGTAGCGTCAACAGGTGTCAGTGCTGGAAAAATAGGACAGCTTTCTTACATCCACCCTTGCCAATAGGTGTCTATCTGCTGCCGTTGTTTGATTTTGAACAGAAAACAAAAGACATGACATGCTGTATGCTACCCACACCAACAAGGGAGCTTGAAATGCTAATGGAAACAGGAGCAAGCTGACCATTGTTTAAGCATTTCTGCCAAATATGGCTAATGCAGCTGCTAGCAATAAGCCAGAACTATATGGGAATGTTCATTGTTTCAGCTAACCTCAGTAGCACAAAAGTACAGTAGCTGTTTAGTTGCTGTGTATTATAACATGAAATGCTATATTGTTGCACATATGTAAGATAAACACAAATCAAAAAGTAAAAAGCTGGCATGCTGAAACATTAGCCAAGTTGACCATATCTAGTGTGTAATTCTGTGTTTGGTGGTAAGGAAGGGCAAGGTGTTCATTTCTGCAATGCAATGAATACTTGATATTGCTTGACTGAAAGCAGAAAAATGCCTTATGTCTGCTAGTACTTGGTGTATTTATGATATCCTTGCTTCTATAAATACAGCAACATTGTTGCTGACCAGGTGCAACCCTTCATATTGATAGTGTACTGTTTTTTCGAGGGGATTTTCTAGCAAGATAATGTGTCATTTTCTCAAGATGGTTCCAGGAAATTACTTTACTTTACTCCAATGGTCTGCACAGTCCCCAGATCACAGCCTAATAAAACACTTTTGGGATGAGGTGAAGTGGGATGTTCACAGCATTTGTGCCACTGAAAAACTGCAAAAACTAAGCTGTCAAGTCAGTACAGATCAAAATCCCTATGGAACATTCTGGCACCTTGTTGAATCAATACCTCAAGAAAATTCTGGCTGTTCTGAGGGTCGACAAGCGCCCTGCACAGTAATACCAAGGTGTACCTAATAAAATTGCCAATGAGAGTATTTACAATACTGGTAAAGGACTACACTTCAGTCAGAGACCTCCGGCTGTAATTCCTTCCCTTCCTTTGCTTCTTAGCATAGACACCATGACATCCTGAATTTGCATAGTAGTAAAGATCAATGTAACTCTTGGAGGCTGGTGTGACACTTATTCAAAACAGCTCCCCTTTTTTCCCTAGTGTAGTCTGGAGCAAAAGAAGGTGAGCAGGCAGTGAGTGATGCTGGTAAAGAAAGCCAGACACTTCCTCAGCTGTAGTCAACCTCAAAGAGCATTTTGTCATGTATCTTCACTTGGTAAAGTACCTGCAATCCTCTTCACATCACTACTAAATCAAGGCCTGTTTCGACTATTTGATGCTGTTTGATGTCAGCTGAGATGTGAAACAAGTAAGTGAAGAGTAAAAATAAAATAAAATCTTCTCTACAACTGGCAAAGCAATTTTTGTGTTGTTTTTTTTTCTGCTTCTTTTAGCACATGAATGATTTTTGGTAAGCGATAATCATTAAGTTAGATGTCACTGCATTATGAAGGATGTCCTTCAAGCCGTGCCTGATTTCAAGGGACAGCTTGACAAAACTCACTTTGAATTTGGTTGAAAGCATGTCTAATTGAATTTTGATACGTAATTAAATCAAGCAATAAATCAGCCCAGATCCCACTGCAACCGACAATTCAACACTCCTGAGCACCACAAGCTAATTATGATGAAGTTATTATCTCAGCCAAAGGGAGTACTCTGAATGGCTCCTTCTGCATCATGTAGAATCTTTTCAACTAGAATGGACTCAACCTTGAGGAAAGGGCATCTCTCATATTAAGGATCCAGAAGATCCTATAAATGTCACTTGCTTGGTTGGTAATGTATCCACATTGAAACATTGTCCCACTTTAAAGCAGGTGATTACTTAAAGCAGTCCTAGTGAAATGTTTTTGACTCACTTGTACGCATAAACACATTGATGCACCGAGCCAGAATTAATCTGATGTGTTGTAAGTCAGCAATTACAGCTGGTAGTAATTTCTCTCAATAATCCCTCGATGTGTAGGAAGGGGCTATATTGATTTAGCATGGATTTAGAGCATCATCCTCATCATCTGGTTCCCAGTCTCATATGGTTAATCAATTACATTCCCCTGCGACTTAAGTATGCTTTAGATGCCATGCACTGCGCATGTAATCTCATGACATAAGGTATTAAATGAGGTCTAATTATAACTTTGCAGCCATGTGTCATATCATATTCTTTTAATACCTTCCCTAAGAAGACAAATTGGTGTGTCAGTAAAGAGGGGTGCTGCATTTTGATTTGGTGTCAAGTTAGTTATGTCTGTCACATGATCCTTGCAAATAAATACGCATAAATGAATAAAGTGTGTTTTAATGATAAGCCTGCTTGAAGCTGAGAAACCTTTTACAAATACATAAAGAAGTGAAAAGGGCATAATTCTCCCAACTCCCCAGACAACCATACTAGATCTAGCTGGTATGGTTTTCATAAATGAATCCTCTGCAACAATTACTGGAGTAGCCTCCTTCTGCATAATTTGATGAGCAAAGAGAACATTGATGAACTTTTTTAATTACTACGCCGCTTGGGATTCTGACACAGGCGCCACAGAGAGGGAGGGGGGTCCACCACTACAGCTGCTAGGGAGTTTTTTTTTTTACCCCTTTCTTTCTTTTCCTCTTCCTACCTCCCCTTTTTTAATTCACCAATTTGTCGGTCCAAATGAAACAGCAAAAGGTTGGAGTGTGGAGTAATTAACAGCAGCTAGCCTAATGAAATCAGGAGGGGCCGGTACACTGGGAGGATCAATACCTCACTAAGAGTGAAGCAAGAGGGGGGATTGTCCAGGGGAAACACACATATACATGAGACCACTTAATAACAATAAGCTGATGAAAAAGCAACATGTTGTCCACTAGTAAATCAAAATTGGTTCAAACACACTGCGACATTATTGCTGTCTAGTAATTGTGTTAAAAGAAAGTTGCTCCTTGTGCACCCTCAAGAAGTCGACAGGATTTACACCACTCTGTGTGGTTTGCTGAGAGGGTTTCCCTTTATTGAATGTCAATAAGTACATCAATACACTTTGGACAACTGAACACCAATGCAGAGGGAAATGGGGATTCTATTTATCTAAGGCTACACTTAAGTATATTGAAGACTTTATTATCCCCTTTTGATGAGGAGGTGTTTTGTTTGCAACAGTTTTATCACGCTGTCTAAGACATGCTGTGTCTGCTAGAAATACAAGGGATGTAAACTTGAACTCTGCCCACTGTTTCTTGGCTGAGGCATTCACGTCTCTTGCGCCTGCACACATGAGCAGATGGCACACACGTTCAAGTTTTCCACTGTGAATATTTCTATTACGCGTGCATATGTCTGCATGTGTGTGACTGTGACACGGCCACATGACAACGCTGTAATTTTTCTCTTATTGTTGAATCCCGCCACATCCATCTCACTCGTGGGGATAACCACTTGATAGCAGGCCACGTGTTTTCTCTCACCCTCTCTATACAGCTTAAGTCATTGACTGTGGCACTGCCCTGACATCTCTGGAATGCCGAGCAGTCCTGACAAGTCCTGCTTGACCATTATTTTCACAGACTTCATGCAGGGAGACTAGCTGAATTGAACTGCAGCACACTATGGTGAGCCTCACCAATGAACCCCTGAATCAGAGTCAAAACTACTGTGAAATACGCAGGGGCGAGCAATGGAAGCTCAAGAGACTGTGGCTAGCTAGCATGCTTCCTGTCTCTTTGGCTCGCTCCGCGCTTCTCCCCACCTTCAAAGGTATTTACACTACGAAATATAAACTGTAATGTGGGAGGCTGTAGAGATGGGAGCTGCAGATCTCATTAGTGTTAAACTATTAGGAGCATGGGAACCCGAGGGATGAGGTGTTTTAAGGCTTTCAGTGTAGCTTGAAGTTATCACATCATACACTCTTTAAATGTATTTTCACAAACTGCAGCAAGGCATCTTGAGTTGTCATTTTTTTCCTAAAACTTTGAACTTATTGCTAATGGTAAGAACTCAACAAAGCTTTACATTGTGATGCTGTCCTGACTGCAGAGGTCAGACAATTCAGTTAGCACATATAAGAAATGGTTAAACAGCAGGTTTATGGTATGGTCATAATATAGTGGAATATGTCCTTGTGAAGGTAGCTGATCATTTTGACACCAGCTGTAGTAATTGCTGAAAATGAGAACATGTTGACAGGCCTCTGTGTCATCAAGCTCAAAGAAGTCAGGAGGAAATCTCATCAAATAAATTTGAATAACAAGATCTTGGAATTCCAGAGGTTTGATTGGCTATGTGTTTAAAGATGCCTGTTCCTGGAAACAGCACCTCTGGCTATTTTTGTTTGGGTAAAAATAAGTAATAATAATATTTTAGTTTTACATATAGTGGCTGCCAACTGTGTTTTTAATTGTGCTTGAATTCAGGGATTGATGAAACAAGAGTTTCACATAATGAACTTAGCATTAGCTGAGACAGCTCTCCAATAATTGTAAATCACTTACAGTGCTTTAAATAGGTTTGCCATATTTGCTGTTGCCTCCTCATCACCTGTGACGAATACTTGTCCACAGATGAGCTTCTGGGCAACATTACTTGCCAAGAGCTAACGTTGCTGTTTGCCCCTCTTTTATGCTGAAAGGTACAGTACGTACTGTTATAAATAAAGAGCTCTGTGGCCTGGTGTTATAAGTTGGAACTTGAATAAGCCTTCATTAATTTAGATTCCTTTTTATACTCTAAATGTAAATATTATATGTACTGAAGGGGATTGAGTACAAAAGCTGATGGAAAATTCTTTTTAATATCCCTGATATGCACACAGTGGGCTCATTGTTTTTCTCTTGCAAACTGCAGGCTTGGTTTCCACCGTAGATGTAATATTAGCTACCCTCCAGTCACCTACGCACAGCTGGAATGCACTCTTACCTCCCTTCTGTCTATGCCTTTTGATTATTACCCAGTCCTTCTTCCTCTGTGCCAGCCTGCCATGCCATAGCTCAGCTCAGAACCTCAGTGGAAAAAAAGGCTTGTTGCAGCACTTCAACCTGTCTCCAGTTCATACTGGAACCCAGTGCTGGGGGAACTCAAAGACTGCACTGTAGTCAGAATGTGCTTTACACGTTACAATAATTTTAAATATAATTATTTGCATACATAGTGTCAAAGCATGTCATACAATGATACAATATGTACTATATGTTCCTTTCACTCCTACCAACATTCACTATTCATTGTGCAGCCAGTGTCTCAAAATTGGGATAGGTTTGGATACAGAAACAGAGCACAATAAGGTCTGGTGTTTTTAATCAATTATTTATCCAATATTTTAATGATCAGAGTGCCTGGGGTGATCAAAGGCTTGGTACGAGCTCCACTGCCTTTGCTCGCTAAGACATCCCTCTGTACTTTGATGTGGTTCACCAACAAATGCACTTATCTTAAGCATAACTCTCTCTCCCAGGCTTGCATGTGGGTGCTTTCAAACTGCTAGTTTGAGAGGCGTACATACAGAGAAAAGGTCACTGACCAATCCATACCGAGGAGAAAAAAAAGAAGAGAAAACTCACACGTTTATGGTCTCCAGCAATCAGATGTACAACTACTATTTTGAATGTCATCTAAATATGAGACAACCACAGGTCACCCTCTCAGATCCCTCATGTACATTATCATATATTTAATTGGTTGGCAAGGTCTCTAACTTGAAGTATGTGTCATGAGATGTTGAATAAAACATTACTTAAAGAAGAAACAACTGCCTGATGGCAGCCTCAGTAAAATCATGGTTTAAATGACCAGTCAGTGGATGCAAATGAGTAACTCCTTAAACAGACTTGACAAATGTTGGTGTGCTCAAATATGCAAAAAAGAAAAATAGGAAAACCATCAATTTTTCAATTACATTTATTTAAAAGGTGTCTTTACAGAAATATTTTAAATTCCTTATCCTTATAAATACATTTATAGGGGTTAGTGCTATTAACAGTTCAAGCCAGTGTTGTGATTGGTACAGTTTATGACTTTATGAAGGTTATAAGATCTATTTAGACATAACCTATACCTTTAGACATATATATATCTATTCCTATTTGTGTAATTGCTTTGATTTTTTTTTTCAGTATGGTGACTGGGCTTTTAAGAACAACTTTTAAACCTACCTCACTATTGGTGCCATATATCATAATATTGTCCTAAGGCATTTATTTATCACTCGCAGGTTCAGGGCTGATTTAAAACAGTAGATGGCGTGTTGAGCCATTTTAAACCCATAAAATGCAGATTTTTATACATTTGGTAAGAAATGTCAATACTAACACCAGCATTGATGTGTTTCATCACAGTACAGTCATATAATTTAGTTACAGCTCAAAAAACACAATTAAGTGTGCAGTATCTTTTTAATTTATGTTTTTTTCCATTTGGGGGCAGCACAACAAACATTATATGTCAATGTAGTCTCACCTTATGAAGTTGTTATCGCAAACATGTTAGCAAACCTTGCCTTTTTACACTTCAAGCAGACACAAAGCAGCATTGTCATTCTTATTTTGTCAAGCTAATTTTAGCTCAGTTTTGGTCTCCACCAACTCAGACTCTTTAGCTACTAAATGTTCCACCATGTTCACCAGCTAGTCGCTAATTTTGTCTGCAATTGGGTTCTGGTTAGGAAATGGGTTTATCAGAGCTTTTTTTGCTGAACATAGCTGCCCACTGCTGCCAGAAAGGGGGATGAAGTTAGTCAAAACTGTAAAGTTGTGGGCCGTAAATCCAAAACAATGAGCTGAAAGACACTAAAGCGCTTCATAGAACTGAGGGGAACTGGTGGTGGGTTAGTCATTACAGGTGACCCCTTTCACATCACACATATAGTAATTTGACTTCTTAAACAAGCACAAAACCTGTACAGACCCATGGCATATGTGTAGCAAAAATAGTAGATAATGAAATTATGTGATGCATTGATTAATGTAGTGTGTTGTTACATCAGAAGAGATTACAAAATTACAGTTACATGTTTGAGGTTGGAGATGACATTCAGTTATTGTCACTAAGTAGCATCCAGTCCCAAAAATATTTTTTTCAGCACATCACTGATAAATGAAGATGCTGGCATAGAACAGAGCAATGCCATAATGGCAACATGTGCTAAAAATGATAACCACCATCTTACAAAATATATATTTAAAAAATGCAATCTTGAAACTGCTGAAGAAGAAGTGTTGGTGGCATATTGTTGATATTACTCACTGAAAACATTGTAGTCAACAACATACAGCATGTATGACTTTAGTTTGAGCAGCTACATACTTCATGGCAATGAGATGATTTAATGGTTACCCGCATAAATGACTTTGCCTGTATACAATTGTTATACTATGCCAGGCAGTTATTTGTCATAAGTTTGGAGACCTTCCTTTTTAATTTTGTTTAGTTGTCCACCATGAAGTTACTTTTTGTTTTTGATGAATAGCTTGGGGTGTACTGCTCTATCGCTCAGTCAGTAGCATCCCTTGGTGAACAATTATGGCGGGATAATCTGTTGACATGAACTTGTTTCCTGTTCATTGTTATACTGTTCCACCCCAGCAGTCCTCTCCATTTCTCCCCTGTCTAAGTTCCTCCTCACTGCCAGATTTCTTCTATTTTCTTTGCAAATCAAGTCATGTACTCAGATTATTATACACAGTACAAAGAAAACAAAATTGGTGATTAAAAATTAAATACTCTTATCTCTCTGTGAGTTATCTCAGTCCCCAGAGAGAGGATGCTATTTTGCAGGCTTGCGGGTGTCTTTTGTTCCCAATTTAGAAGCTTGTCGCTGTTTATTGTTAATTTTTGATGCTTCATTTGATATTCTGTTCACTTTCCTCTCTGACATTCAGAGAAAACATCTTTATCAAAGTGTCAGTTGTATGGCTTGTGTTGTCAGGATGTCAGGTTTGCCCTATTCTTTACATTTCTGGTGAGAGGGTGTGTACTCTGCAGCCTGGTTTGTTGGCGTGCCAACTGAGCACATGTGCTGTACAAACTCTGCATCTGACGAAGAAATCAATACGTATTCTAAATCTCAATTCCAAACTAAACTAAACCCTCAAATCTATGAGGTTGTCAATTGTGAACTCTGACTGACTTTAAGAAGACTGGAAAGTTCCCAGTGCAGTTTTCTTTGTTGGCTCCAAATAAACCATTTCCACAGTAAATCCTCTGTAGAATTACAGCCAGACAGTGATGTGGAATGACTATTTTCTATTATCTTTGCAGGAGGCCTGTCAACTTGGCAAGATAACCTCTGTGAATGTAAGTCCCACACACTGTGTTCTCTTCTCTTTCTTGCATGTGCATTTTCGTAAGCATCATTAGATCATGATACTGTGCAGTTTTTTTTTTTTTGGTCTATTACTATATTTTACGTAAGTTACACAATACGATAAATCTGCATGTCACCCCTATAACCTCTCATGCTAGAAATATACATTTTGTTGTTGCCATTTGAACACCTCAAAACCACAGTTTGATTTTAATGTTTTAACTTTATTCGAAAGGTTCTGTGGGTTTATTATTAAAAACATTCTGCAACCATTAGGGTTATGAAACCCTTGTGAAAACCCACTGTTTAATCTTAAAAAAAAAATATATATATATATATATATATGGTTTTCATCCAACAGCAATGATTGATCTATTCATCTTGTTCATGACTCAACTGTTATTTTTTTTTATATCTTTCTGTAAAATTACTTTGCTACTGTCGTAACCTCATTCTATTTTGAATATGACTGAAAAGTTGTGGGTGACGTTTTTTAAGATGCTACAGATTATTTTTTCTTAACACTTTTGTGCAAAGGTAGCTGCACTGTAAAGTTTTGCTGAGAGTGTACTCTATTTTGCAGTTCATGTCTGCACACAGGCAGAGTTCAGAGTTAGTCTTTAGTCAAAGAGAGCAGGACAGTTCTTCCTGCACTTTGCATAATAACATGTTATTACTCAAACTTTTTCAGTTTCAACAGAAAATGTTGCTACTGTGAACACTACGACTTGTGTATTTATTCCTAACTTTTGTATTTGAAGAGCAGACCCACAATTTTCTAATATTGATAAATATTTCTAATATTATTTGATGTGGATTTATAAAACAACTGGTAGTTATCTGCTGCTTATTTATGTCTAAGCCGTTATATTGATAACATTTGTGTTATGGTATGGGGAGCAGGTGAGGGAAGGACCCAGGCGCAGACA
>LKNJ01001238.1:39267-99267 GCA_002120245.1 Maccullochella peelii | reverse complement strand
TGATGAACTCAGACAGAATTATCACCCAACTCTGCAGTACCACTCAGCTCTACAGAGCTTTAAATACACTTTTTCACTGTTTTGGTTTTCCGGGCCGCAACTTTACTTTGGTTCACTCTCACCACTCTCATAGCAGCATTTTCAGCCACAGCATGAAACTGAGTGTGAAAAAGCAATAAAAACCCACTGTACAGTACCTGCTCAACACCAAACAGTTAGTGACTAGCTGGTGAACATAGTGGAGCATTTAGTGGCTAAAGAGCCAGATGGAGTTGGTGTAGACCAAAGATAGAGCTAAAAGGAGTGAATTTGGATTTATTTTTGCCAGTTTAGGCAAATCTTTTTTTTTAAAGTTATTGTAAGTTTGAGGAAATTTCCCAAAATGGCACAATATCCCTTTACATTACGTTGTATGGAACTCTCAATTGAGCTTCAAATTATCATGCACCTGCTACACAGCACTTTTTTTCTGTCTTAATTTTGTCATAGACCACAAAAAATACAACATTGTGAATTGTATCTTAAGTTACTTAGTTTAGCATTCATTTATATGCAGACATGACATTTCATATTTACACTAAAGGAATTGCCAAAAATCACAAATACTGCAAATTACCTGCGACAATAACCTTATCACAAAAGGTCTGCTGTACAACAGAGAAAGTAATTCAATGTAAAACTTGAGCCTACTGTATGCAAAAAAAAATGCCACAGCCAAGACAGTACAGTTTCCGCCAGAAGACCTAGACACTGAATAACAAAATGCAGTTAAAGACATTTCGAGACAGAAATTCAAATTATTTGAAGGACTTTTTAGCATAACGTGGGAAAGAGAGGGCCTGTTGTGAATGCCTTATGTAATAGTCACCCAGCACTGCCACTCCACAGATGGTCCAGGAGAGGTAGGCAGTTGTACCAGCACATCTATTTCCACATAGCAGCAGTAAGAGCTCTTATCCTTCTCTGCAAGCCCAAACTCTGACAGGAGGCTGAGGCACTTGACGAGCTGCAGCAAGGCCAGATACCATGATTAAAAATGGATGCTGATGCGGGAGAGAATGTCAGCATGATGCTGCCATAACACACTCATATAAAAAAAAAGCAGTCGGATTGCTGTCTCTGGATGTGGCGCTCATTGGTGGGTTATTGATTATGGTGAGTGAGCAGATTGTGCTAAAAGAGAGAGAAGAGAAAGATTTACATGATTGATGCTCTCTTTTACGAGGCTTGTATCCTGTGCTTGTCAACTAGTCAGCTCAGCAGAAAAAAAGACACATATTGTACCTGATGATAAATGGGAACTTGTTGAGATGTGATCTCTAAAATATTGAATACCAGAAGACCTACATACAGTATATGGCAGCATGAACAGGAAACTTTTCCATGTGTGAGGTTTGAGGAGAGGACAGCTTTAGTTTCCATGTGTGAGAAATACAGCTGGCGCAGGCTGTTTGTATATGCAGATCTCACACTCTCACACAAGGTTCTTCTGATTTAGAGGAAAAAATGAAAAATGTGGTGCAATGCTGACTCAGACCAACATTATACCAATTTCTAGAGATATTTAATATTTGCGGCACTGGCCTCAATCACAAAATTACAAACTGTGCCACAAACAAAGACACATACACATACACATGTTTTTAGCGACAACTCACTATACACTACCTGCTCAGCACCAATTGGCAGACAGACACAGTTAGCGACTAGCTAATGGAGTCGTGTTTCTGGCCACCTGATTAATGTAAGTCCAATATTTACTCTCTTTAGCTCTGTTTTTGGTCTCCACCAACTCCTGAGGGAAATATCTGGCTCTTTAGCTGCTAAATGCTCCACTGTGTTCACTAACTTGTTGCTAACTGTGTCTGTCTGTTGTTTAGTGCTGAGCAGGTAGTGTACAGTGGGTTTTTTTTGCTGAAAACAGCCAAAAACATGAGAGCAGTGTGAGTGAGATAGAGGGTGGATACCCGATGGTTGGGGCCGGGTTCAGACAAACATTTAGAAATGATGTTCGGGTTTGGGTTGGGTTTGGTCACGTCATACTTGACATGGTGCTTCGTGTTCAGTGCTAGGGTTTGTTATTTACGTAACAACACATGAACACAACACAAAGGCAATAAATATTCATGTAGCCTGGCTAAGGATGGAGGACGTCAAACATAAACCATGCAGTGAAATCAACGGGATGGAGGCATTTTGATTTGCTTCAGCGTAGATTACCTGCGTCGGGTTCGGACATAAAAAACAGAATGCCTGTCGGGTTCGGGTTCGGCATATGAAATATATGTTCAGAAATATGCGGCCCGAGCCGCACTCTAGAGTGAACGAATAAAAAGTCAATGAGCAACGACTTTCATATTGTCACATTGTTTTCACATTGTCATGTGATACATTGTTATTATAAAAACACTGCTATAGCCGCTTTAAGTACAGTATATGAAGATAATATAGGTTGTTACTTTCCTCCAAAATCCATGCAATGCATTCAAGTGGCTACATTTTGATATACTGTACTTAACTATTTTCAGACCACTTTATTCAGTGTATTTTCATATGCACTGATGATGTAAATAACATATCCCGATTTCTGAGCCCCATCACATCAGTTTAAATAAGCCATTACCAAGAGCCTGAATCCTATCCAATAAACCTAAACCAGCCTAATAGCTTTACACATGCACCCTGCTGCCACTGATTAACTGCTATGATGATATGATTACGGGAGAAAATTGGGCTCTCTATCACATCATCAGTTTCCTATAAGATAAAGGATGCAGGAGATAAAGGAGTGAAAAAAATCCCATCAGCGTAAGTAACTTCCATTACCAAGTATGACAATTATAGAGATGAGCCAAATATGTGCTCTCTCGCCTCCCATTGTGTTCCAGTGTTATCACCCTGTACACCCCTAGGCACAAATTAGTGACACGGATGTCCAAAAAGATGGGTTTATCATTCATTTTGCTATGTACTGAAGAAATACAATGCAAGACTCAAGGAACAGGACTCACACAAAGCCCGCCATAATTGTGCTCTGCCTTCGGCTGCTGCTACCAGACTATTATCCCACTGGAGGCTATTCTTGGTGACTCATTCCTATATTGATGGCCAAACAAAGCACATCTTAGCCATTTAGTGTTAGCAAAAAAATAAAACTGGTGAGATGGTGAATGGCTAAATGTTTAACACAGGAAATATTTCTGGATGCTGTTCAGCTTGATACTCAGCTCTTATATTTTGGTAGCTGCTACCAGCTTGATGTCTTTAGAGAAATAAGGGGTTTCATGAGAGGAATATTGGTAGCAGTGTATTTTGAAAAAGGCATTGTATCACATTATATGCAGTTGAAACCAAAGGATATAACGATTCAATGGCCTAACTACTAATGAAAAGAATACGTTTTAGCATGTGGGGAAAGGTTGAACTTAGCTTGACCCTGGAGATACATGCAATTCATTGCTGTGTGGGCTTGTTTTTTACTGAGCACTTTGTCTAGAATGATAAGTTGTCTATCATTAATAACAGGAGCTTTATTTGGCATTATGTTTCTGCCTTCAGGATAAGACAACCAAATGAGATGAAAAGATGAGCGTGCCCAAAGTCGAGGTGGTCCAAGTATTGTTGATAACAGAACTCTCTAAATGTCCTCTGCTTTGGGCAAGGTATAATTAATTCAATATGTTGCAAAGACTGTGATGTATAATGTGAAAACTTTTCTCAATACTTATTTGCTCAGGGAAGATTTACTGTAGACGTTGTTTTTTCAGCATTCCCTCGCATTCCACTCCTTCAGCCTTCACATATGAACATTATGGCACTGCTAAGGGCCCCGGTCTTCGTACATGGATAACTGAGTTATCCACATTAGAATGCTGATGATTTGACGCAAATACGGATTTTTTTGGTTCTTCAAAGCTGGTTTAATATTCATCTGGAACTGTTGTCAGAGCAACACGTCCTTAAGCCCAAACCTGCAAAAGTGCAGGCTTATTGACAGTTAGCTGAATTATGACCAAACCAAATGTCGTTTGAGATACTGTGAGCATAAATAAATAAACTCAACTAAAAGATTCTGACTGTTAAAAGACCAAAGGAGCCATATATGGCATTTAATTTGACATTAAAATAGGAATTTGTCATTTGAACAATAAAACTTTTTAAATATTAACGACAGAAGTCACTTTGCTGAAAATTAGTCATGCAATTAAAGCTGCCTTCTAAGAGATTTTAGTAAGGTTTCGTTTTCATAGCAGGCTTATGACTTTTACTTAACTCTCTTGCACGTCCATTGGGAAGCTCAACCAATCATGCACCCAACATCACTCGTAGTCTAACCACATTCACTGTTAATATCTAATGTTTAACAGTGATGAATGTGGAAGCAGTGGGAACCTTGCGGAGTACAATATAAAACAAAATGACACCTTTAACAATGCAGGAACACATAAAATGAAACTTATGAACATTATTCTATTGCCCCAGTGCATGCTGGGACGGTTCCCAACACACCTACCTCATGTACCTGCAATCACATGGCTGGATGAGAATAAACAGGATTATTTTAGCCTGATAACAGCAAGAACAGGGCCCAGGTCAGCCTTGGTCTGGTAGGATTACCCACTGAGCACCTGACTACTTATTCCAACCTTGGACAAAGACATACGCTAAGATTTATGCAGCAAGAAATTCACCTTTGACCATAGTTCAGTGTTAACACACAGCACTGAACTCCACTTTATTAGGGATCACCTTGGTTGTACTTAGTAGAAGCTACTACTACTTCAGAAAAGCCTGAATTATTTAAAGCCTGGATTCAAGGAGGTGCTAGAAACCTTCCACAGGGATTTTCAGTCCATTTACACGTGATGATCTCACTTCCTCCCAAATGGGCCCCACAGGGTCAAGATCTGGACACGATGAGTTCCCACATCTGTATGTAGACTTACAAAGCACAGCCTTTCTCTTTTCAATATTCCACAAGGTAATTTGTTCTTTGAAGCACAGCTGTAATGCCTTTTTGAATATTACATGAAGCCCCTAATGGAGAGGAGGAGACTCTAATCAAGATCACATTCAATAAATGTTTTGTTTGGCGCAATGAATTATTCAAGTAATATGCAATTTCACTAAACCTCATGTGGACTTTGTCCTGCTTTGCTTTTACTACTTGCAGTACATTTCTATAGACAGTTTTTCAACTTCTTGTACTAGAAAACCATTTTTTAGTTACAATATCACAGCTTGGTTTGGAACTTTATCTATACATATAAAATCCAAGGTACTATAAGTCAGGTGCAGACAGCTCTGCAGGTTGTATGAGTCAGGATGAACCCATCATGCTACTTTTGAGAACTCAGTGATCAGACTGGCTCAAAAAAATCAAACCAATAAAACCATTTCTACCCATAACATGAGCTATTCTGCCCAAATCATGACAGGTCACCAACTACAAGTCAAGCCACGTGTCAATACCCTACATTAAATGTCAAGAGTAACATTTATTTATTGATCTTATCTTCTTTTCTCTTGTAAATCCTAGGGTCACTAGTTTTGTACTGAACCATGGCATCCTTGTGTTAGCACAGAGCATCTATCAACCTAGTATTTTCAACATGTTTCATCAATAATAAATTAGCTGAATAAAAGACGACAAGGTAAATAGCTATGAGCAGCTGGACTTTCCCTCCATGTTGTTAGATCATCTTAACCAAATAAGTTAATACATCAGCTGTTGCTGGTCTCATTTCAGGTGTAAGTGTCCCACTGCACCAAATTGTAGTTTGAGCAACAAATTATTGTAATGTTTTTATGGCCAATGGGTGATATGTTCTCGACTGGCCAAGTCCCCTGAGCTCAACCCAGCTGAGCAGGAGTTTCACTTGACGAAGACTAGACTGAAGGCAAAAAGCCCCCAAAAGAAGTCAGAAGTGAAGGTAGGGACCGGGGCCGATACCAATGCCTATGGGTTGCAGATTTGAACCGGTCATTGACTAAGAATGATTGGCAACCAAATATTAAATGTGATGACTTAATTTATGTAAATTTGTCCAATTAATTCTGGTTTATATACAAACAAGACTAAAGATTCATGAGTCAGCCATGCTAGCGGCTTTGTGAGGCTGTACAGTGGTGTGTTCAGCTAAATGCTAAAGTCAACATGCTAAGATGGTCACCTCTGACCCCTTTAACGCACAGTTCACACTTTGTGATTTAATACACTCTGCACCATAGCACAGAGGTGTGAATGGACCTTAAGGACTCTCTCCTTTTCTCTCCTGTTTACAATTTACTACTATCTAGAGACAACTGAGAAGCCTGCCACAGCTTGAAGGAAATCATTAATCCCCTTCTCCATTTTCAATCAGGACATGGCTGTAAGTCCCACACCAAGTGTTGATAAGTAGGGGGCGATCCAATCTTATTTTTAATTATTTTGATTTGTAATGAAAAAGAAGAGATGAGTTGAAAACTGCTGAAGGAGCTTGGCACATTTTCCCCAAAGGATGATGTATACTTACAGGCACTTGTGAAATCAATTGATGACCACAAGGAAGAGATGATTTACTTTGGAGCAGAATGAATTTGCTTGTGTTTACATTTTTCTAATATACCAGAAGAGATGGAAAAAGTTTGTTTGGAATTATTTGGAGATAGAAAGGCCTTTCACATTTTTCACACTTCAGCTTCTTCAAATCTATGCATAGTCCCCCCAGATAAAAAACACCAGCAGTATGCCTTGACCTCATACTCTACCTTCTGGGTAAAATAAGTAAGGCATGATGGTGTAAAATCAATAGCTTTTAACATCACTATATTTCAAGCTCAGGTACTGGACCACTATCAGCTTGACAAAGCGCATTTTCTTTCTGCTGTCAGCAGAAGCTGGGGAGAAAAAGTTTGAATTTTCTTCTCTGTGTAAAAAAAGAAAGAAGATGTATAAATTATTAATGGCTTGTATTACAGATGCAGGCCAGAACTCTCAGGGGAATCAAGTTTTTCCTCCTGATACAGAAGAACTGACATTGGCCTAACAACAGATTGCATTCTTCTCATCTGCTGCAGCTTGCGGGGCTCCATTCAGCAGAGTTGGGCATGACTTCTCAGAGTCAGAGGCTGCTGGTGGATGGCTCATATCTACACTGTCAGGTTATAGGCAACATAACTGCTGCAGGTTTCGCTGCACAGTGTTATTGCACAGATTCATGGCAAACAGATTAACACTAAAGGAGGTTTTAGGTACAGATAAAAGAGTTTGTTTTGTCTTACTTACAAATTCCAAACAGGTCAGCACTTGTATGAAAATCCTGAGTTCTTTTAAACCACTTCTGTCTTTTCAAACCATGTGTTATCGTAATATAAAGCTATTTAACAGGGCAACCCTTTTTTTGTAAGTATTGGTGAGCATGTTTCAAATATCCACTACATTTCATATGGTGCTCCATAGGGTTACTTACTTGGTCCACTCCTTTTTTCATTAGACATGCTTCCACTTGCCAATACGATGTATTCAAAGCTATGCAGACAACACTCCACTATTCATATTGCTAGCACTCGACGACCCCAACAGTTAAAATTGTTAAGGCTTAAAACGTTCATCACGATTTAAACCTTTGTAAGCATATTGACTATGTTAGGACTGCATTTTTCCATCTGAGAAATATTGCAAAAGTTAGACCATATCTTACTTGTCTTGATGCAAAGAAATTAATTAATGTTTTGGTTTTCTCTCACTTGGAGCAATGCTCTTTTAACTGGATTACGCCCCAAAAAAATAGTGACTTTGGTGGAGTTTTATCAAAAACATGTAAAATCATACCTATTTTAGCATCTTTGCATTGGCTCCCCGTCTCTTTTGGAAGTGATTTTTAAATTGTATTACCAGCTCACAAGGCTCTAAATTGTTCAGCACCCCAATACTGTCTCTCCCTCTATACTACTAGCCGCTGCCTTAGGTCATTGAACACCACAACATTAAATGTACCACCAGTTAAGACGCCTTTTAATTTAAATTAAAATGTATAATCATTACATTATGAAAAGGCAATTTGCAACAATTAAATGTGCAAATAGTGCTTTAAACTACAAATTTGCTGCAACTGAGAGGATAAGTAATGTACACTTAACCCCATTTAGTGTAATTTATGGTCTGTAGTGTACGGTCACAGGACATCTTCTCAGCACACAGGAAGTAATCCATTGAAATATAGCAATAAGTGCTCAGAGTAGGGAGAGCTGGATGCGATGGAATTGTGGTTGAACATGGTGTAAAAATATTTCCTCTTCATGTCTGCCTCTAACAGCCACTACAAAAACATTAAGGTCCAAAGACAGTGCAGATGAATAATGTTGAATGATTTCTGTGCCGATCTCATAAATTCACTTATTCACCATGGTTGTTTGGGGCTGAAAGTGCAAGGTTGCAAAATTTAGCAGGTTGTAACTTCTTCAGGTTTATTTTGTAGTATATTTACAGACCGGTTTAAAGGAGAGCAGTACTGAAACTCAAATGTTATTCCAGTATCCTAAAATAGCTTTATCGCAACAACTTATCTGTAATTTCACAGAGGCACTCTTCTGCAGAAGATGGATGGATTCAGGATGAATTTAAAAAGAGGCTGGGTGTCTAGGGTTCATTCATACTACGAGTGCAAAGTAAGCTTATTTGAATGCAAAAGCTGAATGTGTGCAAAAGACCCCTATTTCTTGTCATTTAAGCTGTTTCCTGCTGCACAGTGTAACATATGATGAGAGTCTAGCTTGACTGGTTCCATAGGGTTTTTCACAGGACTTATTTTATGCCAGATCCTTCTGGAACAGAATCCAAGACCTCCCAGTTCGGCCCCAGCACTTATTTGTGAGGGCCTGCCATCATCACATGGCAACGGAAATAATTAGCCTACCATTTTCAAAAAGTCTTGGCCAATCTCACAGATAGCTTTCCCTCTCTCCACACTTGACACAGCACTCGAAGACTGGTTATTCATATTCCTTCTGATGAGGCTGCCATATAACACATACAGCATACAGACATCAATCAGACAATCTGTGCATCATGATCAACCAGCATCAACTAGTCTCAGCATTTGGGTTGTCCATGTAAACAACAAAAGCAGAAGAAGGGAAGGAGGAAATGAATGCTAATGTGTATGAGATACACATTAAAAGTCCTATAGTATGCGAGCTAATGGTGAACCCAGCTCAGGAAAAAAGCTATGAAGCTTGAGATGGTCACAGCGGACAGCAGCACTCTTAACAGGTTCTGCTCTTTTTATAGCCCAAATAATACAACAGGGAACAACTGGGAACCTTCTGTGGATCCTGTGGGCTCTGCCCTGCAAACACACCACTTTGACAATGTACGCTGGGCTCACTCTTTCTCTCTATATCAAAGGCCCAACCACACAGGGATTGACTTTTGTTTTTGGTAGCATGAAAAAAGAGAAAACTTTATGATGTTTATTTCCCTCTGGCTTTATTTGACTCTGGTTTTGTTGTGGGGGAAGTGTGCTCGTTGTGTGTGAGACGTCTGTTTACAGCACAGGGAGTTGCTACTGTATGTTGTTGTTTAATTTAGATCTGAGATTGACAGATTGTTTGTCTATGTTGGCTGTTTCTTCCACTACAATTGACATTGCAGTCATTTGCTCCTGCCAAATGTCTGAAGGCAGAACAAATGAAGGAGGAAGAAAAGAGGAAAACACGCCTGCTTGGTCTGTTGTGCTGTTCTGGTCTGCTTTCAGTATCTTAAGTGGCATCTAGAGGGCTTATTGGTTGGTTTTAGGGGAAAAAGACCTCGGTCATTCACATTGCTATGCTACTGCAGAAATGATGCACACATAAAGAATGCTGCATCCATGTTGCTGGGAACATCTTCATGGGCAGATCAATGGCAATGCAGAGAACATCTAACAGGATGCTGACCTCTAGTGGAGAACTGCAACAAAATACTGAGTTCAGTCATTTGCATAGCAGCCATAAGGGAAAAAAATGATTGCGTGACATATATCAACTGCAAAAGGCTGAGTTTACGTAGATTCTCATATTTACTTAAAGTCCACCGCATGAGAACAATTCTATAAACAAATAAATATTTTAATTTATTACACTATCTCAAAGACATTGTGTCAGAAATACAAGCAACGGTGATGTCCGATTGCTTTCAGAACATTGTGGTCAACATTGTGCCTTACAAAGGTATGATCCAAAATACACAGTACAATCAGTACACTGCAAAATAATTAAAAGCAAATGTGGAACTGTCATACCTAAACATATATACACATGGGCTCTGCTACAATACACTATGTTGTAGTTAGCAAAAGAAAGCTATTGTGCCTTTGAATTACATGGATTTTACTTGTTTGTAGCTTTTTGTGACTTCTTTCCTCAATACTGTAGCCAACAACATTAAACATGGACGAACTGACTTTGCACTTATAATGTCTACATTAATACCAGCTGGACAAGAAAGAAAACAGATCTGAAAAAGACTCCTGTGTGGGAACAGGTCAGTTCAGCAATGAGTAAGATTTGGTTATCTATTTAGCCCTAGCCTGTGCCTTTCTCTGCACAATACTTTGGTGTTAGAAAACCCTTACTTCAGTCAGTCTGAACATACTCTGTTTTTACCATTGTTGGCTAGCTAGCTAACCTGATTTAGCGAACCAGTGTAATGCTAATTAGCTTCTAATGGATACAACAAGACTTGTTTTGTTTGGCTAGTTAACAAGCTAGTACTACAAAACTGATTAGACGTATCATCAATGACATCTGTGAACAGTGAAAAATAACAGAAACTAAATGTCTATTCAATACTTTTAAGATGACCAAGTTTGGAAGCTCACATTTTACTAAGCTATTGTTGCAAAAGTGACAGACATGTGCTATGTCAGCTGAATGATCTTACTACCACTTTCATGCACACAAACAGTAGGCAGTATCTCTGTTTCAGATGCTTTGTGGTAAGATCCATGTTGTGACCTAACTGTGTCTCAAATCGCTTACTATTTTGAGTGCATAAGTGCATTCACACTGACAGGTATGGCAAAATGCAGTGCACTATTAGTACCCGGATGGTGTACTGATAACGGTCAGAAAGTCGCCATCTTGGCTACGTAGCGGAAGGGGAGGGACCACCAACGTATGAAAATGGCGGCTGCGGTTGCGATTGGTACAACTAAAGGTAAGCACATTCATTTTCATTCATTTTTAATAAAATTTTATTGAAGTCAAGTGAGCAAACTTGCCGGCGGTAAAATGTTGGCGATAATGCTCCACCCAGATGCAATTCGCCATTAAAAAGAAGAAGAAGAAGAAGAAGCGGCCAAATGTTGTGAACGTCATTTACCGTTAGTGCAGAACAGCTGTGTTCGATTTGAGACAACACTACCTTGTCGAAATTAACGCACTACACAAGTAAGTACATAGTGAACGCTGTGTACTACATGTAAGTGTACTAACAGAAGTACGCGATTTGAGACAGCACTGGTTTTTTTTGCTCTTGCTGCTAGCACCGATACCAGTCTAAAGTCGAGAGAGGAAGAGTAATGGATCAGGAAGAAACTGAGCCTGAGTATTCAATATCTGTGGAGTCATATTCGTCAGCAGACTCTGTGAGGGCGGGGTAGGGTCGAGGCTGGTCCAGGTTAACATAGGTAACATTCAGACTGATATAGTGTTCTCCCTCCAGGCCAGACAGGATGGTGGAGACAGCCAACACCAACGTAGCAAAGCTAGGCCTCAACTCTGGATCAGGGTCCCAGCACTGAAGCATAATGCTATACCTGGAAAAAACAGAAATTATACTGTGGTCAGGTTAATGATAAGGAGTGTTATCAGCCAAAGTGAAGTTGTCCTGAACATCAGCCAGTTATACAAATAGTTCGACAATTTGCGAAATACGCTTTCTTGCTGATAGTTAGATGAGAAGATCGATACCACTCTCATATTTGTATGGTAAAGATGTAGCTGGAGCCAGCAGCTAGCTTAGCTTAGCATAAAGACTGGAAACAGCTAGCCTGGCTCTGTCCAAAGGTGAAAATCCGACCTACCAACACCTCTAAAGCTCATAACACGTTATATTTTGTTTGTTTTAGCCATACAAAAACAGAAGTGCAAAAAAGACAATTAACAAGGGGTTGTGTGCCAAACTATTTGTAGCCTGGGACCAGTTGCCAGGCAACGAGGAAGTTGGTCCAGGGCAAAGAAATAGTCTGGCACATAACTCCCCGTAAAATGACAAACATGTTAATTAGTGAGCTTTAGAGGTGCTGGTTTTTGTTACCTTTGGGCAGAGCCAGGCTAGCTTCTCCGTTTACAGTCTTTATACTAAGCTAACCACCAGTGGGTCTGGCTTCATACTGAATGGACAGACATGAAAGTGGTATGAATCTTATCTAAGTTTTGTCAAGAAAGCAAAATTTCCCAAAAGGTCCAACTATCCCTTTATGTCCTATGTTGGTGTTCTACATGGGTCCCTGTTTGACACTTTTCCATGTCTTTAAAAGCCACACTGGATGTGTGACAAGGCCTCAGTGGACAACGGATATGAATGGTTGATTTATTCTCCGTCAATCTGTAAGCTGGTGGGAAAAAGCTTACAGTTCAAGGTATTTATCATTAAAACAGCAAAAACATTCGGCTTTTCCTTGTTAAGTCACACCAGTGTGTGTATGTGATTTTGCATGTACATGAAGGAAGCACTGTTCTTCGAGGTGTCTTGTAGACATACACATTAACTCCCAAACTGCATTGCTTAACCACGCTGGAATATCAAGTAGTGGACAATTTACGAGTTTCAACTACTGAGTTACCATTCAAACATCTTGTTATTATTATTTGGACTTTGTGCCAGGACTTTTTCTCTTCCGTTTTGTAGCTGGAAATCTGTGTAGTATTACTACTACTAAGCAAGAAATTTACAATCATTCTTCTAATTCAACATAATGCTATTACTCCTACTACTTACAAAGGGTCAGGGCAGTACTGAGGCTGAGGAAGCCTCCTGCCCTTCAGTAAGTAATGTGTTATGTCATAAGGGTCAACCTCTGGGTAGGGGCTCGCTCCTCTGGTCAGCATCTCCCACATCAGCACACCAAAGGACCACTGTATCAGGAAAGGCAAAAGTTACAGTAAGTTCCAGTACACTTGTACAGACCTGAACTCCCAATCAGTATTGCGTTGTGTACACGTGTTAAGAAAAGTTTAAAAACCTATATACTACTTTAAAGGTGTGAAGCAATCCAGAAGATTTAGTGCATAATCCAACCAAGTGGCAATCAATGTAAAATGCTATGTAGAGCAAGTGTTTCCCAAACTATTTTGCCTGTGACCTCTTAAACCAAAGCCATGTCTACAGATGGCAACCACTCCTCATTTTTTGCCCTTGTTTTATTTTAATAATTTTTAAAGGCTTAAAGAGGTCAAAGTATCCAGTAGTTTACAAGGGGAAAAAAATCAAACATTAGAAAAAAGTCAGAAAGAATAAACGTAAATTTGTGTTGCATAACACTTTTTTGTTTGTTTTTTGCTTTCCTATAATGTCGTGACCCCTCAAATTTACCTTGCCACCCCTTGAGGGGGCCCGAGCCCCGGGCTGGGAACCACTGATGTAAAGGAGAACAGATACTGTATACTGATTATTGCCATATATTAACATGGTAATAATTTATGTTAACAGGCAACATCTCAAACATTTTTGAATTTTAGTGAACCAGACACATAATTACTGTACTCACTTGCCAGATAATGCAAATTTTCTACCTAATACCTAAAAGACAAATACATCATGCATTAAACCCCACAAACATTGACAAGTGTCCCTCTGTACCAAAACGTTGACATCAGATCTTGATTATACTAAGGTAGATCTTCATTTGCTTACCACATCGGACTTGGAGGTGAATTTCTGTGTCTGCAGACTCTCGATGGCCATCCACTTGACAGGCAGCTTAGCCTTCCTGTGATCCTGAACACTGTAATACTCTTTATCAAAAACATCTCTGGCCATGCCAAAGTCTGCTACTTTGACTGTATACGACTCGTCCAGCCTAAAGACAATAAAAGTAAGACAACATTTTTGTTGCAAAACATAACTGAGTACTATGATGCAACATTCTCAATCAAATTTGTACCATGAAACATCTCCCTACACTAAATCAGACACATTCAGGCCTAATGGCAGTGAATAAATTGCGGGTTTCTCTACACATCTCGGTGACTCACATGCAGTTGCGTGCTGCGAGATCTCTGTGCACAAACTTCTTCTGAGCCAAATACTCCATCCCCTTGGCAACCTGCAGCCCGAAGCCAATCAGATCCTTTACGGTGGGGTTCTAAACAAATCCCACAAACACATGACAAAAACACAGACTTAAAACAGTTATGTTTGCTAGGTAGAAAACAGATGGTTGTACATAAATCAGATGATTAATTTTCATTTTTTTAATGTGGCTGTCACACCCTCTTCTCGCAGCGTATGAAGTGCCGCAGGTCCCCGTGTTTCATGTACGGTAGCACCACTAGAGGGAGCCCCTCCTGTGGCAGCAGGATGCCCAGCAGAGACAGCACATTACTGTGGTGGAAACCCTTCATAATGATACCTTCCTTCAGAAACTGCTCCACCTCCTCGACATCTGTTATTCCTGATGACACACACATACATAAACATCATGGAAATCTAAACACATCTAGACACTGAAATCACAATTTTGAAAAGCTGCATTTAAACGGTACTCTGAAAACCTAAATCCTGTGGCTATTTGTTCCACAGCAGAGGAACTGAAGAGAAGGTGCTAAGGCATATATATCAGCACTCAAGAAGCAGATATTACTCACTATTCAAAGACTTGACAGCACAGTGGATTTCTCTGTTGTTATGGTCTGTGAAGTAGCCATGATAGACAGTGCCAAAATGACCTGCAGGAAAAAAGAGAGAATGACACATGACTGCTGTTGTTCCTTCAAAACAGGATATAGCTTACACAGGGCTCCGTAACAAGTCTTTGGTTGCAGATAGAAGCAGTGGGGTTCCTTACCCTTCCCTATGATCCGGTGGTGCTGCACAATAAGCATCTCAGCAGGAATAAGAACATCCTTCACCTCCTCCAGCAGCTCTGGCCTAAAACTGGAGATGGAGATCTTCTCTGGAGGCATGAGGGGAGTGAGCGTAGGATCTACACTGCCTGCAGCATAGGCCAGGCTGGGGAACACCACCGGCCCCACAAGTGGTGTAGGAGGACTCAGGGATACTACTGGAAAAAGTCCAGAGAAAGGGGTTTATTAATGAGAGTTGCAAAGGTATGTGTGTCAGAAGTAAATTAGCTATACAGTATTACAGTATAATATGATAAGTGCTTAGCTAGACAGTCACCTCTCCTGTAGTCCCCAACAGGTGACAGGTCCACATTATTTGTACCAGAGCGGTGAGCACTGTGGGCCAAACGGGTCTCTACCATGGAGGCTGAAAAACATTTCACAACACTTTTTAATAATTACCCCCAGGAGAAGAACACCTGTACATCTCATGCAACACCAGGGATGTTCTAGTTGAAAGACTTGTGTAATTCATCCCAAATTCCCGCCCACAGCCGGTAGCAGTTGTATAAACAGGTCTGACCAAGGTCCACATAACAGAGAGGAGCCCACCTTTCTTCTTCTTTCTTAAGTGTTTCATGACAACAAATGCCAGCACCGCCCCGGCCACCAGAGCCGCCAGGATCCCCAGAACAATGCCCACCATGTAGTGGTTGCTGACCCTCACCACCGTACCAACGTCGTGGACCTGCCCATTGATGGAGATCTAAAGAACAGAGTCCATCATACAGTGAATACCATTATTATTGCATTATTTTCAGTCCTTTTCTTGTAACTGCCCCAATGGGAAAACGTGAATTAATAAGTTACACGCTATTTACACTGAAACTGGCTGTTTTCTGTCACACATGGATGACTTTAAAGCTCTGACTCCTGTTTGTGAAAGCATATGGGTAACTACCAAAAAAGTTCAAATCTACCTCTGCGTTGGCTCAACTGTACTATTTAAATCTGAGGAGCAAGTTAAAGGGTTCTTTTGTGTTAGATGACTCAAACCTTCTTCAAACACACAGCACACATATCCAACAGTTGAGGGTTGCCTTCCAGACGTGGTTGCTTTTCTCAATCCAGCATGGTTGATGGTTTGCTACTGATTAATTTAGAAGTTAACTAGTTCTTGACAAACACTTGCAGTAAAGAAAGTGTTAAAGTGGTAAATGTGCTAATTCCCTTTCTTGCCATGAGTTAGATAAGAAGATCAATGGCACTCTACATTGAGTTACGTTCCAACCCAACCACCTATTGTCATGAGCTTCAGGTAGTGCCCGAAAGAATGAGATCACGGATAGAAGTGGCCAAAATTAGTTTTCTACGCAGGGTGGCTAGGCTCACCCTTAGGGAGTAAAGCCGCTGCTCCTTTTCTTCGAAAGGAGCCAGTTGAGGTGGTCCAGGCATCTGATCAGGGTGCCACCTGGGCACCTTGCTTTGGAGGTTTTCCAGGCACATCTAACTGGTAGGAGACCCCAGGTTAAACCCAGAACACGGTGGAGTGATTATATATCTCATCCAGCTTGGGAACGAGGAGCAGGTAGGTGGATTTTGTTAGCTTTGGACAGAGCCAGGCTAGCTATTTCCCTCAGCTTCTAGTCTCTTGTGCTAAACTAAGCTAACCGGCTGCTGGCGGAAGCCTCAAAATTATCATACAGACATGAGATTATTGAACTCTTGGCAGGTAAGCAAATAAGCATATTCCCAAAATGTTGTACTATTCCTGTTTTACTGACTTTGAATGCTAGCATAAACTACAGCATCTTGCTAACTGTTAGCATGCAGACATGCTAATGTGTCAGAATTTCCTGGGTTTGTGTATAGAAAATAAAACAAGAATGGTTGGTGACAGCTCCATGGGGCCATGTGTTGCATGCTGGATCCAGGTAAGTCAGTCAGTTATTCGTCATATACCCCTCCAGCCTGACTAACCTTCACTGGCAGTCCCTCACTGGGGATGGTCATGTTTTTGGGGATCCTGCAGGTGATCTCATTATCCAGGACTTTAGCATCACAATTAACACCTGCCACCGTCATAATGATGGTCATACAGGAGCTCACCAGATTCAGCTTTTGATGCTGTGTACAAAGAGGTCAAATCAAGAGAGATAAAAGTTTAAAAAAAAATCTATAATCAATATTCCAAAAACAGATTCATTTTGTCATTCATTTAAAATCAAATATCCTCAGAGCAATTTCTTACATGTAGTGACACTTCATCAAACCCAGGGTACAAATTCAGCACGTGTCCCTCTGTTTCAAAAGGTATGGGCTCTCCATAGGGGTGGTAGGAGAACTCTTTGTTCCAAAGTCCCAACGCTCCATCCATGTCAAAAGAAAGCTCTCCTTCCTCTGTCTCATCCCTGGGGAACAGAGGAGAAATACACTCCATCCTTGTGGGCAATGACTTGCCTATGCATTCCTGAAACAAAACAGTGTAATCATACTTTAATTCTAAGACCATACAGTAAAATGTAAGCATATGACCTTGAAGGGAAATCAGGTAAATCTAAAACTGTACACTAAAGGAATAATGCTTTTGAATGTATCTACTGTACATTAGGATGAACACTGTACCCTTATCACAGGTTTCAAGTGGCTTTCATTGGGTTTAAAGCGGATGATGGTGCGGTAAACAGAATCCAGGTTCTCCCCCTCAATCACAATCTTTGACCCCCTGCAATTCAGTCAAATGTGAGAGATGGTTACATTTTCATGTCAGGGAAAATAAGACCATTTCCTGTTACTGAATTTGTCATATGCAAAAGATGAGAGAAAAGATGAGAAAATGTATTGTAAATAAAAAATGTTTTACTTGTGTTCCCTTTGTGTTAATAAAATTGGTTGATTTCCAGATCAAAATACACATACACAGCAGCTGTTTGTGCTGGAAGTCTCACTGGCCTACCTGTCAAAGCTACAGCCAGGCAGGACGGCTGTAATCTGTGGGTTTTCTCTGTAGTAAAACACCTTTGTGGTGAGGACAGGAGACTTGTCGATGAAAACACTCAGAGGGACATCCCTCACCTCTGAGATGTGCTGGGAAAGACAGATGATGGAGGACACATTGCCTTTAGGCTTTGTGACTCTGTAGAGAGACAGAAGTATGTGAATTACATGCCATGACAGATAAGCTGTAGTAGATCAAAATGCTTTTAAAGATCTTTTGCATGTTCAATAAGATAACATCTGCGGTAGAAAATAGATCTGTTCTGAGTAAGTCTTTGGATGCCAAGACTAGGGGTCAGCCTATAGTTGCCTAAACCATAATTATTCTACACACAAGTTGGAACACACTTGTTATACAGGACATGGCAATAAAAATGTTCTAAGCAGAAACTCATCTTCTTAACCACTAGAAAGTAGGGCAACTACACAAAGCTGTGTGACATGTTCTTCAAAAACCTTGAGGTAAGTGTGATAAAAACAGATAAGGGAGCTGTATTTCCAGACCTCTTTATAGGACAGGGCACGTCATTGAGAGTGACTTTCCTGGTCTTCCCAGCATCCAAGTGAAGTCCAGTCACTGTGATGAGTGTGCCCCCAACACGAGGCCCATAGTTGGGCTGGATTTCTGTGATGTTGGAAATCTGGAGGGACAGCAGCTTATTACAGTATTTCAAACATATTTTTTTCAAAGTGGTTCCACAGATTAAATAGCTAATAAAAACATTTATAGCTCATATGTTGTAATGAGGATATAGGTAGAAGACAATTGCAAAGATTACCACAAATGTGAATCCTGGCATTTCTGCCTTCCCGTTAATAGAGTAGCGTCCATCCACCTTGCCCTCACGCACCTCCACTGTAATGCTGACTGGTTTGGACAGCTCAGTGGCCCCAGAGCGAATCTTGCACACCAGGCTGAAGGACAGCACAACAAAACACTTGTGTCAGTATGTCAGCGGCAAATACAGTTAGTGCAACACAAGTGACAATTGGATTTCAAGGTAAATTAAAATTGTTGGACTTTAAACAGCGTTAGGAGACAGTAGTTACTGTTGTTTCAACAGGTTAGCTTTACTGCTAAAGAAGAAGAAGGATAACTACTTTATTAGTCCCATTGGGGAAATTACATTTTTTTCACTCCGTTATTTTCTTTCATTTACACACATACACACAGGCCCAAAATACACACACATACACAAACAAAGTTCCCAAGCCATGTCTCCATGGACTGAGCTACTGCCGCCCCCAGCAGTAACATACAGCTTTCAAGTTAAATCTTTAATGAGATCATCTTTATAGAATTTGTTTTTTGGTGAATCGGTTAAAGAAAAAAATCTTAAATGTATTAACCACAGACTGTGTATAAAGATGGAGGGCATGACAGCTCCTCAAAAGTGAAGCCAAAACATCTCCATCGCCCCCTGGTGGCTGGCTGCATAAACCCGCCCCCTCCATGTTCTGATAAGTTTGGTTTTAATTAGTTATTTGATGCTATAAAAAGGGGGCGAGATGTCAAAATTGACAACTGTGAGTGAGCTCGCGATTGGTTCGGGCTTTGTGTACTGCGCAGACTCTGGCTCTAAATGACGTCACCAGCGCAAAATGGCAGCTCCTGTATCCAGGATATTGGCTTCATTTTTGTTCAGTGGGAGGACGTGGAGACGCGTTGGGGATTAACATGCATCATTTCACTAAATTACCAAAACTAGTGACATCAGCTTCAGCTATACTTTGTGTTTAGTGCTTATTAGCAAATGCTAGCATGCTAACATGCTAAACTAAGATCACCATGAACATGGTAAAAAATTGCCTGATAAACATCAGCATGTTAGCATTATCATTGTGACAATGTTAGCATGCTGATGTGAGCGTCTCAGTACAGCTTCACAGAGCTGCTAGCATGGCTGTAGACGCTTAGTCTTGCTTAACTACACATATTGGCTACGTAGCCTGTATTGGGTGAATGTAAACTACATTGTGTCCCACTTAGATGTTTCAACATATCAGTAAAAAGGCATAATAGGACACATATTTTGGTGTCAGTCTGTCAAAGTGTCAACTCATTATTTTGCAGTAATGTTCACAACATCATGAACAGTCAGACCAATTTCTCCACAAACAAAGTAGCTGCAATAGACTAGATCGCAGTTCAGCAAAGATGTTCTTTTTTCTCACTTTCTCAGAAGGCTTCTGTGAAAGAAATTACAAGCTTTTTATTTTCTTTTTACAGAAAATCCTAAGGGTGGATTTTCCACAAAATGCCTATAGTATGAAGAGACTGTACTTGGAACCAGAACGAGCCCTGCATGGATACTCACTGTGTGTTGTTGCTTTTGACTGGAAGCACAGTGCAGGCAGTCTGTCCCAGTCGCACCTGGTGGGTTCTGGAGGTGATGGCAGGTCTTAAGGGGGACTGGAACGCCCATCCACACACCGTTACCTCTGTCTGACCATCAGGGGGAGCAGTCCGTGGAAAGAACTGCGTCATAATAAAGCAGAATATACAGTATACCTTGAAATGAAATTTCAGTTTTTGTTAGTTGCACAGAGAGCTGTTTGTATCCTGGCTTACAGAACAAACCTCACCCCAGTGATCCCTGGTGGGCAGGACTCGTTCCTCCAGCGACTGTGACACTCGCTCTCCCAGAAACACACTCCAGAGCACCAGCCACAGCCCATGAACTTAGGGGCTGTGAGACACATGGCACAGGTCAGGAAATGTTGACAGCCCGGCCCTCTCTGGGGCACCTGGATCATCTGAAACAGAGAGATAACAATTTTTATGTCCTGTGCTATTTCATTATTAATGTGGCTATTAACATATTCGCTGAATAAAATGACCTGAATTTACTCCTTAATAATTTACCCCTTCCATGCAAATAGAGACATGTAAACTGATACTGGGCCTCATTCATTCACTAGGCTGGTGGTCAAATGGACAGCTCCTGGTGCTGAAATGAAGACTAATAAACTAATAAACATCATCTTCCAAACTCCGGTTTTCATTAACCACTGTTTATTTGCATGGTTTGTAAGGGTTTTAAGAAAAGATGTCATTTTGTGGGAGGAAATGGTTTTGCCTGTAGCCTAGCTTAACCAGAGACCTGAAAAGATAATAAAATTGCCCTGGAGTTTTTTGAGAAGTGCTTCATTTTCCTGTTGTGTCCCAATCTCGACACAAGGCAATAGTCCTATTGACCATGCACCACAAGACCCATGTGATGACTGATCCACCCAGTGTCAGTCTCTAACATCCACCCTGGCCCAAACTATAAAGTCATAACAAGTCTATTGATTTTCTTTAGCCACTTATTTATTCTCCGGGTCACAGGGGTCACACCATATCCCAGCATGCACTGGGCAAAATGCAGGGAAACAACTTGGACAGGTCTCCAGAGCATCATAGGGTCATGGACAGACAATCAGTCACACTCAAACTCATTTATAATTGTAATGTAATCTGACTGGCATGTGGGAGGAAGGTTGGCCCCAAGATGACAGTAATATCCACTAAACCATTATACACTTTTATAAAATCTGCCCAGAAAGATTGTTATACTCTCATTTAAACACATGGGATTGCTCTCGTACCTTGTCTCCAACCACAAAGAGAAGATATTCGGATGAGTAAACAGCGGTGATGGACGAGACCCTCTGGTTCTCTACCAAAGAGTAATTGGCAAAGATAATAGGGCTGGATCTTGTCAATACAAGCTGCCAACACAGACACAACATATGATTATTAGTAGTGAATCAAATACAATTGTCCAGTAAAGACAAATACCAAACATGGCTGATAAGAAAAAATCTGTCATTTTTTAACTCATGCTGTGTACCTGCAGCAGGCGTCCAGTAGAGGTGCCAATATGGGCTACGGTCTTGTTCTCTATGGTTGTAATCAGCAAAGATGTGAGGAGGACATTTTTCATCTGCCCGTTAAAGAGGTCCACTCTGTAGTAGGGCTTTGACACCATAGTAGGATGGTCTCTGCAAGTGGCGTTGTTCTCCATGCTCTAGTACCAAGGCCACAGGCAGGGGACAGGAGAATGAGACAATGAGGAAGGCAGTGAGGTACTCAACATTGTTTGAGCTAGTATTATAAGACATGTTTTAACTCAGCTGACAGTAGGGTCTACAACGCCTGCGCCTTTAGATACAGAAATGCAAAAAGAAGAGTGAGGATCCTGACCTCCTGTAGTGCCATGGCTTTAGTGTAATTATATTAAGCATACTTAGACCAAACAATCCAAACCCACTGTCAAGTCATAGACTAAACAATCCAAACTCAAGGTCAAGTAGTAGACACAACAATCCTAACGCAAGGCCCATTTACTTGCTTTTTCCAAAGCTTTCAACCGCATCACACAGTCTTCATCAGCGGATGGAGTATGCTCAGTTGTCATGGAGATGGATCTGTAGAAAAAAGCCAGTAACTGGCCCTCGAGTTGTAATTGTTTTGTCCAATGACTATTTCCAAGGTCAAGACTGAACTTTCATGCTCAACCTATACGTCACCACAGACGAGAAGTCCTAAAAGTGCAGAATGAAATCATAACATGTCAGTAGATCATCATTCATGACAACTGAGGAAACTCCATCTGCTTGAAGACCATGTGAAATGGTTAAAAGCACCAGAAGAAGCAAGAAAGTGGACCTTGAGTCAGGATTGCTTTGTCAAATCACATATTCATGGTTGGACGACTAGCAGGCAATGTAAAAATGCAAATCTCTAACTGATAAATCATCATCCATATATAAAGGCTTTATTGATGTTAACAACAACACAGTTCACCAATAATAAGTAAGCAGATACAGTATATTACACTACCACAGTTTCCTTTTTTTTTTTTTGCTTTCAAGCCAAACACTAGGGGCTTCTATGTTGTGTCACTACTGCAAAGTTTCCAGCATCCAATCTGATAAGACAGGCCCAGTGGTTGGAAGGACGTGGTATGAGCTGCACTGGTCACCAGGGTAATCATGAGAGTCCCTGGCACACCAGAAGCACAAGGTGAATCTGTCATGATAATATGATAATTTCATAATTTAAGAGGCCATGATACGTGCTGCATTACTGACAGAAGCATTGCCTTGTAGCTATAGACACGGAGCAGGGTGGATCACTTGATTAAAGGGAGTCTTCATGTAAACGCTGGCTAATATCTCTGAGGCCAAGATATAAAAACAAAACAATGACCCTTTGCAATTGTTTTCTTGGCATAAAAAAGTGGAAATATTTTTTTTCTAATTGAGTGAATCCAAAAAAAGATTGGAAGACATGCATCCTCCAAAAACCACAAACAGTATTGCTATAGACTGAAGTCATTCACCTCCAAACCCAGCAAAAACCCTTGTTTATAACTCAGTTTCCTGAACCCTAAACCTCAAATTCCACTGACCTTCAGTAAGAGCCCAAAAGCCAAAAGTGGCCTGTGATCAACAGAATTGCATACTCATACAGAAAAAAATGTTAACATTATTCAATCTCATGTCTAAATAATTCAATGACGTACTAAAAAGCAGAAAAGCATTGTATCTGTGAGGCACAGATGACATTGTTGGCACAAAAGGCATTATGATCTGCTGAGAAACGGAAGAACCAGGATTTCAGATTGTTGGACAAGCCTGCTGGCAGGTTACTCAACATTCAGACCAACAGTCAAAAGCAACAAAACAGAAGGAGCCTTGGGAGAAGAGTTCACTAGGCCAAATGAAAAGTGTTCCTCTGAAGACAAATATAAGAAAGAAAATCCAAAAAGAGAACATTCAAACTCCACAAAACTGTTGAACCACTTACAAATTTTCATCAGCTGTCAATCTAACAGCTGAAATCAAAACCAATGTTAATTTTCAGCTTTTATTGCCCTTGAACAACGGACACCACCTCACAGTATTGTTTCTGAGTCACAACATCTGTTTTCTTACCAGTTCAAGTTCAAAGACTCAACATCCGAGCTATGAAATCATAGCTGCAACTGCAATAACAGCAACTCACTTCTGGGAATTTTACTTAATTCTCCAGCTGGCTAGAATTTACTTTTAGTAAATATAGAATAGGAAGTCTTACCACAACCACCCACTCCAGAGTAGCCAACTCTGAATAACATAAAAAACGGGAAATGCTTGGGATCTGGAAATACATAGCAGTTTCCCAGGAGAGTTAACACAAGAAACCAATGCCATCATGATCTAAGATGTTTAAAAAATACATATGCAAATGCACACTATGGCCTCAAAAGGATACTTAATACACTCACACCGTGTCAGCTATGGAGGGACTGATATAATAGTAAGGAATGAGGCAAACTTTTTTTGACTGACATGAGATATATTTCCAGTAAAATATCATCTTCCTGTCTGACTTGAGAAATTCACTCAACTGATTCGTGAAAACAAGTCAACAGCCAGCTACCCTCACTCCCACCTGGCCTCTGTCCAGTTTTCACCCCAGCGGTTGCTTCTGAGTAATGATGAAGGCGTAGGCTGACTTTTACCATTTTTATTTTTCCACCCAAAAAGCAATTTGTGTCCCTGTTTTCTTGGATTTAACAGTGAATGCTCACAGAATGCTGATGCAAGTGGTTCTAGTTGCATTTCTCTGCCAGCTTGGATGCAAACGACCTTTTGGTAGGCGACTTCACAGAAATCCCAAAAAGTTTCCTTTCATGGGCATGTCATCTAGAAGATCTGACACATGATGAAGATTCAATGTGCATGAACTAAATCAATGCAGGTCAAAGAGGAAATTTTTTTAAAAAGGCTTAAACTTAGGCACTATTTCAATTGGATGACCACAAAGACAGTGATTTTGATGTGTGTTCATGACTTACTCATCAATTAAACCAGCTCTTCTAATCACTCTCAGAACCTCCCCACCATGTCACATGGACAGTCTTGTAATATAGAGAATGTAGTAGAAGTTCAGAGGCGCTTCTCCTTTAACGTACAACTCTCATGTCTGCCTGCTAAATATGAAGCTAGAGCCAGCAGTCTGGAAGCAAGGGGAAACAGCTAGCCTGGTTCTGTCCAAAGGTAAGAAATCCACCTGCCAAGACTCCTTGAAGTCACTGCTCCTGGCCAAGTCCATAGTCCAACACGTTACAATACACAACTGTTTTTGTATGAATTAAACAAACAAGATATAACGTGTTCATCTGAGCTTTAGAGGTGCTGGGAGGCAGATTTTCTTTTACTATTGAACAAAGCCTGCTAACTGTTTCCCCCTTCTTCCAGCTGCTCTAAGCTAACTCCTGGCTGTAGCTTCATATTTCGCGCACAGACATGAGAGTGGTGGCATCGATCTTCCCATCTAACTCTCCGCAAGACATTTAATAATAAGCAGATTTCCCAAAATGTCAAAACATTTCTTTTAGAGGAAAATAAGGCTCTCCTCCAGGAAGTGCACAGTTATGACAGTTATGACACAGGTATGAACAAGCTATCATGGGCAAGTTTGATTCACATTTCTGATGCTTTCACTTTCACCTTTTATCTTCCACAATAACTGGCAGACAGATTTATCTTGGAAAACAGTAAGTCACACAATAACCACATGCAGCTGGAGCTAACTCTGTGCTATGACATTCTGTCTGTGTTTCATGTCATTAGACATGTTTGGCTCAGTCTACACTTGCACGGGCATGCTGCTCCTGCCACAAGTGTGAGTAAAGTATTGCTTTGTTTAGGGGTTTACATGATTTCATAAACTGAATTTTTAACCATAATAATCAAAAGAAAACACATGACTGAAGGTATAGTACTTGTTATCATTTTTGACCAAAACCATTACATTCAAGGAACTCCTACTCATTTGGATATTACCATCCCTGTTCACACACAAACAAGCTAATTATGGTTTGCAATGATTGGAAACGCATGGATCATCTTATCCAGTAGACTCCACATGCTTTCCCTCTCACCAGCCCCCCTCAATCAGTCACACACAATTGAATTTACCTTGTTCTTCACCTGTCTGCCTCTTTCAAACTGTATCATGAAGATCAAAAAATCAAGCTGGGACAGTTAAATAAAAGTAGACCTGAGATCATATTAATCACCTGACGTTGCTGTGTGTTAGTGGACTGCTCACCTCATGTGGACAGCTCTCACAAGGCTGGAAATGGCAGAGCCCTCTGGAGAGCTGCTCTGGTCCAGCCTTGCAGCAGTCATCCACCCCGTCTACGATTGCTTTGTTCACGTTGCTCATGGGGAAGGCGCACAGGGCCGAGTCGTGTTCCGTCACCCCGTTGTCGTCAGTAACAGCAAAAACCCCGTAGAGGATGTCATCCTCCTCCTCCGCCCCTAACTCCTCTGCCAGCTCCCTGCCTGCCTTGCCAAAATGGGCTGCCTGGACCACATTGTACACCACATCCTTATAGGGTTCACTGGCTACATTCCTCCTCCGGCGTTTTGGTTCAAAGCGACACTCTAGGATCACCTCACGATACCTCTTCATCTCCCATTCATTCCGTGGGAGGCGGCCCAAGCGAGTCTGAAACGGAGATGAGTCCTGATCGGGGCTCTCTCTCTGAACTGAAAGGAAGTAGACAAACTCCTGAGTGAAAAAGCTGTAGACGTATTCAATATGGTATGTCCTCCGCAAGCCCGGAAGGACAGTCAGGCCACGAACATCACTGTAGAAACCATCTTCTGTGGCCAGTGGTCGACGCACTGATATAGACTTCCTTCCGTAACGTTGGGTCACACTGTCATTGACAGTGGTGGCAACAAAGAAGTAGACTGTCTGACCCTCTTCAACCATGGTGACTTTGGTACCAAGAGGGCTGGCCACACAGTCAGGACAGTAGGCGGCAGAGTTCGAATCCTTTCTGAACAAACACTTAGAAAGAGAAGGCAGCTCCCCATTTGAGTTAAGTTGGTGAAAATAGCATACACCATGCTGAGAACTTCCACAAGAGTATAAATACATAAAGAGAGTATCCAACAGCAAGACCTGATTGTTTGTGTCCTCCAGGAAGTTGGGATCCTTGTCAACGTCACACAAATCACATGTCTGACACTCTGGGCTTCCCACCGGCCCGGTGCGGAGCTCCCACTCCTTCTCCAAGCTTCTGTTGACAGCCTCGATCACATTCTGAGAGGCTACATACACCTCCTGGTAAAACGAGTTGTTGACTATGTTCTGGATGGGGCCCCGGGCATGGAAGAAGGGCATGGTGTAAACCACAGAGAAGTTGACAGGGCTGGGGGCAAGTGAGGAACAGGTGGCCAAGGCAAAGGCCAGCAGAGTCTGGAGCCAGACACATGTCCCCCACAGTGTGGTCCAGTGGACCATCTCCACTCCGGGGTGCACGGGGGGCAACAGCACAGACAACGTGGGGTTACCTCCAGGTCTGATGTCGGGACAAAAGCATCCTTAGCACCAACCGCCGATATCTGAATGAAGGCGAAATGACAGAGTAGAATAAGTCATTAAAACTATAATGTATAAAACGTATTGTTTTATGGAAATGGTGCTACCTAGGAGTGTGCATTATTTGTAACTGAGGAAAGTTAAAATCAATATCAGTCTGCATAATTATGCTCCGCACTGAATAAGGTGACAAATATCATCATCTTGGTTGAGCCAGATGATGATAAAAGTACATGTGGTCATAAAGATAAAAGCTTCCTCTTACTCACCACAAACACTGGGAAGAAATATTCACATAATGAAACAGAGAGCTGTGTTAACTTTATTTATTGTGACTTTCTGCACAAGTCATTCATTTCTGTCAGTTCATGTTTATGCAGGTTAATCCGACATCCCATCTTGTTTTCTCCCATTATGAGTCATGTTCTTGACTCATAGTGGGACTCATGTTGTTTTATGCAGGAGAACTGGTAGTATACTACAAACCAAGTTAATGGCCTCAGTTCAACTTTAATGCACCAAATTTAGCAAATAAAATTGAGCATTTTTCCGTGTCTCATCTTCATCAGTCTCTAAACAACAACCAACCAAATGGAACTGTGTTTCAAAGCCTGAGCCTTGTCTTCATCGTGAACAGATGTTGTTGGGTGGATCATTAACTAGACATATCCCGGAAAGGCTGTATTCAAAAACCCCAGCCTCTCTACTTTGCATTCCTGTCACAACCAATACGTGCTTTTCCGGGGGAAAGATGTGCACGGACTGATGGTCATAAGGCGACATGTTACTTTTTAAGTCCCAGGTGAAGAAGAAACGGCTCGTCTGCTCGTGCCAGAGAATTTCATCGACTCTGATTATTTTATTTAGCAGCAAAGAAACTTCATTTTGACCAGACTTCTTTCAAGAAAACAGCACTTATTCTCGCTATAAGGAATCCTATGGAAACATCTGAAGTCAAGAGTCTGGTGTTTTTTACATTAATAATTCATAAAATCCCACTAAAGTCGTGTTACATTTTAACATTTGCAGCTCCATGTAAAACAGAGGTTCAGGTTAGAGGACATGGGTATACATAGTAATGGCACTGATTGACTTTCTTCATGTTCATGGTTAATAAAGCAAATGGTTGAAATTGAGTTTCCATTCATTGTACTATAGTGCTATTTACAGGCCAGTCAGCATGCAGGTTTTTGCTGAAGGCTGCATCGGTGTATTCCCTCACAGGTGAATTAAAGATGCAACGAGAACACCAGCTTCCCTGGTTCTGTTATCGGGACAATATCAGATTTCAAGCAAGATTATATAGAATTCTGATTGATAGTCACTGTGTTATATTTACCCTATCTTCTGTTTTCTGGCTTGTGTATTTTTATCTTAGTGTCAACATGATATGATTCTTTTTGATTTACCTCTCTCATTTTACAAATATACAATGCAAAGTTTCTTTGCTATCATCTACTTACAACATTGACCCACGAGACTACAGAGAGAGGCGATGCAGACATTGTATTGGCCGCGGTATACAACAGCTTTATTGGATGAGTGCCTTGCACACAGGCACTTTGGTGGCGGTTAAATAGAGTAAGAAAGAGTGCCTCTCTTTCATGAATCACTGCACAGATATCCACGGGGATCTGAAGAGGCAAGCTGCTGTGCAAATAATCAATAAACAAAACAGATCGCACCCAGAGGACACATGTATTGATTCAGTGGTAGGAAATGCATCCCAAACCCGTACAGAACCACCAGAACCCACCAGTGTGGAGAGACAACAGCTCTGCATTCACTTTATTTTGAAGCATCTAAATTCATATAAGGATGATTTCTTTGAGTTTATTCCTCAACAACGATGTGAGATGAATCCAAGTGGTCAAGTCAACATGGTGCCCAATTCAATTCTGAAAATTGCACAGAAGCAGTATTATTCTCAGCTTGTGCTTTTATGCCTGTTCTTGTCATTTTTATCCTTCTTGGTAGTATGTTTTTTTTTATCTTATCTCCATGCCTTGTTCCTGCTCCTGTTTCATATTCTGACAGTCTGCCTTAACATTTCTGAAATCCTGCCAGTGTATTCTGGCTCCAATCCACATGTAAAATGGTATTTTATTCCAACAGCTGCACAAACCATGAAAGGTTAGACAGGGCAACACCTTGCTCTGTGAGCTTTAGGAATGGTTACAGCGGGGAACAGTGATCTATTACACATACTGTACAAAAATCTAATCCAATAATAAATGCAAATTGTAATACTCTCACATTATAAATGGAACAGTAAAGGAAACTGGCAATTCCCCCCTTAGATTATTACTGTTCAGCACACATTTTTAATTGATCGTCACACATACACAACATGCCACACAGAATTATCTACAGTTTCAACACCCCAGCCTATATTACAATTAACTCTCGTATTAAAACATTAAGATTGAATTAAATTCCTAAGTGGCACACAGTAATAAGTTTAAAATGGCTTAAACGCGCTTTATGACATTCTGAAGCTCCTGTTATAGTATCACTGTATGCTTATTCTGAGGAATTACCTAAAGTGGCTGCATGATATCTGAACAAACACCTACTGTAAGCAGGGTCATGGCTAGTTCTTTTCTCATTTGTTCAAAAATATGTAGGGTACATGCAGCTGTGAATGTTATGGAAAGCTTACCTGTACAGGTTAGTTACTGTCCTCTTCAGGAAAGCAATTGCACTGCCAGGTCCTTGTCTGCCTTCAGCGCAGGGGTGATTGATCAGGTAGATTCAAGATGACACGATTGGATTAATTTCTGCTAAAAGTTAAAGCGTCCTCACAAAGCGCCGGAACATGTAAACTGTGCTGGTTTCGGGTATAACTTCAACTCCTGGCAGGCCTATGAGTCGGCCTTGAGTAGTGCTCCGGCTCGCTCCTCCCCTCACCGCTTCAGACTGACAGCGGCAAACTCAATTAACGCACGTTGTATCTGTGTTAGTTAACCCACCTTTCATGGTGACGTATGATGCCATAAATTGATGCAGACTGAACGTGAATGTGCATTTTTATTGACTGAATTGATTTGTCTTCATATCCCTTCTTGTTTTCTTTCTGGCAACCAATTCAATATTAGCCTGCCTAGTGTACATTTTACCCGTGTTCCACGGTGCCGTTCCTATATTTACCATGCTCCAAGCGTTTCCTTACTGTTGTGTTATGTTCATGAAATATGACACTGAAAACAACTCCAATCCTAGAATATATTTTACAATATAAATGAGAGAATAATACATAAATAATAATGGTTTATCTAATAATGTTTAATATTGGTATGTGCGCTCTCTCCAGCACCAAACAGGAAGCAGCAAACCGGGTACTTAATTTATTAACGGCCGGAAACCTCCTCAGATACCGTCACACACATGATAGACGGTAAATTAAAAATTTTACGAGTCGGTCTTTAATTCGGCAGCACTTATTTTAATGAGAAATCTTGTTTTTTGAACGGTTCACCTCTCATTCTCACGGTCTTCTCCCACTAAAATAGCGCAGCTAGCCAACGGAGGCTGGTACCGAGTTAAGGTGACAAAATCCAAAATGTAGTTTGTATGGAAATACAGTTTATCTTTATAGATTATATTGATGCCGAATTAACAATAAGACTGTCGTCATAAGGCGCCCTTTATCTTGTGTTGCTAGAGTTATGCGTTTTTACGGACACGTAAGGAATTTTTAACATATCAGTTTTCTTAAAGGGAGTTTGGCGAAATATTTTACCCGGAGAGCGCAGTCTCATTCTCCTGTTATCCCTCCCCTAATCTTGCATCCCCACTTTTAACTATAACTATAACTACAACTACAACTAGGCGCCCATGACTGCATTGACTACAGTAGGTAGTACAGGTAATATTACTACCATTACGCTAGTTTTTACAGTAAAGGTCACAGTCAAGCAAGACACAGAATCTGATAGGGAGTCTGTTTTATTACTAGCCATTTATTTATTTATATATAATAATTCTGGAATTGTGAAGAAGCCATAAATCTACACTGTTACAGCCTTATATTGGCTTTGCACAGCAACCATTAGTTAAGGCATGATTAGTGGAGGCAGATGTGGAAATGTTGGATCCCATGAAATACAGTGAACCTTAGACACAAGCAGATCAAATTTCACACAATACTTTTTCTTAATTAATATGCATATTATGGTAAATGAAACACAAACGTCAAAAGGGAAATTCTAATGGACACTGCAAGATGAATACTTACATTTAGATTCCACTGACATTAACACAACATGTTAACAAACGACTGACAGCAGTAAACATAGAGGTGCATAGAGGTAAAATGTCAATGGATCTTACACTTACTGATCATCATGTAAAGGTAAAACAAAAGGAATGTGGTTAGCCCATATTTTGACAGCATGTCTCATAACAAGAGATTACATTCTACTGCAGGTCTTTAGAAAATTCCAGTTTTTGAATTCAAATTTTATTCTTGATTTTTAAGAACTGATCGAGAGCTGATAGTATTTAAAAATGGCATTTTCTATATCCAGGAGAGGCATAATAGCTCTGTTACAGTAAAACAACTATTTATATAACAATTTCAGCAGCATACAAACCACCGTTTGTGGTTATTGTGTCATCAATAATGCTGATCATATGCTTCCATATGTGGTTGTTGTTGTTGTTATCTAAATTTAAAGTTATAAAAATCTAGCCAGATAAAATACAGCTTTAATTTAGCATTGTTGCACAATCTACTTCATCTGTGAGTTAGATCAGAGGAACGCAGAAGCGAGAAAAAAAAAGACGATCATTCGTAAACACTGAAGTGACTACTGCATCATCCGCAGCTGTTGTTAGCACCAGGCCCGTGGGTGTCCAGGGTGACGCTTATTGTTTCAGGCATTCAGCTGGCAGCGAGGGCTCAGTATGTGAGAGGACTCAGGATGAAGAGGCGATCCTCCTCCTTCCTGATCCACTTCAGCAGTTTGTTGACAGCAGAGACGGCCAAGGCCTTGGTTCCCAGCGGACTGAAGCAGAGGTAGAGCTCGAAGCCACTTGTCACCTGCAGGAAGGAAGGCAGAACAAGACAAGGGCTATGGCAAGGCTGTTGAGTTCAGCATTACAGTATTTTACGATTGCTTTGGCTCAGTTTTCACAACACGGTTTTGATATGTAAAACTCTAAACTGACTTGCTAACATCACTTTGTGTTGAAAAGTGGTGGGGACATAAGGGCTCAGATTAAAAAACATTTTTCAAATGGTCTTCAACACGTGATTTTAGGCAATGTAATGGGGGTATCAAGGTCAGAGTAGATAATTACAGCAGGTCGGGGAAAAAATTGCATAATACGCACAATACAAAAATACTCAGCATAAAACGCACAACAACGTCGACCGCACATTTAACAGTCATCCATATGCATCATTGGACAATGCACATCTGTTTCTTCTATATTTACATTGCACTGTATGTTTTCTTATTGTGCAAATAAACCTTTCTCAAAGCATTCTCATTAGTTAACATTTCTTGGTGGAAGCTATTTTTCATAATGTTTTTAACAAATTATGCTTTTAAAAAGCAATGGGGACAAAAATCAGTCATTTCAAAAAGTGGTGGGGACATGTCCCCAGCGTCCCCAGTGTAAATGACACCTATGCTTGCTAAATTTCTACCATTAAACACAAAATGCTGTCCTTATATTCAAAGTGCAAAACTCCAAATCACATGCTCAGTCCTCAGAATACAGCCACCTCATATTAGCACAAGTTTCAGTGCTTATTAGCGTACAGATCACTTCTCCTGATTTTAACATTAACCTTGTGAGTAATACTAAACTTCAGCTCCACTCTCATACTTTTCAAAGGTACGGCAGTGATGGAGAGGAAGAAAGGGAAAAAAAGGCAATGTAAGAGGGAAGATGTTGCAATGTTCCGACTTGCTATGACGTCATTCACACGTGGGCAACGATAACCTCAGGAGATTGAAGTGGCCGCAGTTTTTAGAGCCAGGCGCCACAGTTGCTCTCCATTGACTGCAAGACCCAGGGCATGATGGGAAACGCCTGGCTGTCGCCTGATCAAAGAGCTGATTGGCTCTTAGTTTTGACCACAAACACCACATTTTGAAGAAAATCCTAACTTTCTGTGTAATATTTAATGCTAGATTGTAGGCTGTATGTTATGAAGTGAAGGTTTAATATGTTAACAAACATATCTTGTGTGGTTGATGATAATAATATCAAAGGTTAATTCAACCATAATTATCCAAACGTAGTCTGCAAACTACAGTTAGCCTACAGGTGGATCTAACAGGATGTAAACATTTCTGTGACTTCCTGTAAATTCTTTGAAGGCTGCTGGAAACTGTCTGAGTTGACTGCAGCTGTTTGTCAGCGCCCCCTGCAGCTGCTGTCTGATCTCGTCCACTTGCCAGGCGAGGCGCAGTTTATCTCCAACGAGCCTACTGACTTCGAGACGAGGGAGTGCAAAAATGCTAACTCATTTCTGGGTTTTAGGACTCATTCCTGCAGCACTCTATTGTAAAATACTGTAAAAGACTACAAGCATCTCCTCTCACAATGGCAGGCTTACCCATGCCAGCAGGTTTTCAGTTTCACCACAGCGATAGAAGGAGCGGAGAGGTCTGGTTGGATGATGCAAGTTGCTGTGAAGGTCCTGGTACAACCCCATCAGCCTTTCCTGCTCTTCATCAGAATGGTACACTACAGGAAACTCTGGACTGGAGGAAAAGAAATAAAGAGTATCTTGTCAAGTGCAACACCCGAAGATTTGCATGAAAGAGGTTTTGCACTCAGACAGAATTACATGATGTGTGAAGCTTTTGGCATGTTCCTTAATGTAAAAATCGACATAAATTCAACACAAGTTCCAGCAGACGTCCTGCCCACCTGGTGTACAGCCCTGAGCTTTTTGATTTGTACAGGAAGTGCCTGAGCTCCGGGATGCCGACCTGCTCCACAGAATAGCTGGGACATTTAAGTGCCTCCTTCAGAGCCTGGTAGGCACTGCGCTTTCTCAGCCTCTCCATGAATCGCTGCTTGCAGTTGGACATGTTAAAAAAGTCCTCTCGGTCGGTTGAGACCAGGATGAGGCAGAGCTGGGACGCAGGCTCCAGGTAAGAAATGTGAGCGTGGAAAAATCCTGCAGTGTTGAACTTTGGCAGACAGATCGGCGTCCAGCCTTCACCCTCTCGAAAGGACGAGGAGGAGCCGACGAGGTTGAAGACCAGGTGCAAGTCTATGTGGTGCAGGAACTGGTCCTTTTTCCTCACCAGAGTAACCAGGCGGTCCCCCGCCAGCAGGATGGAGAACACCAGGTTTATGGCTTTGGCTGCCTGCAGGCTCGATGAGACCACGTCCCTGGCGGAGCTGGCCAGAGGCAGGCAGGTGACGGCGCTGAGCAGCAGACCGGGGTCTCGGTCCAGCCTATGCAGCAGGTTGTCGGTGAGATACTCGGAGCCGGCCAGCAGGCGGCGCAGGTCGTAGTTCTGCTTGTGCTGGAAGATGTGGTTGAGCTGGGTGAGGGTAAGCAGGCTGACGATCTGGTAGTAGATGTACTGCAGCTCCCGAAGCAGTTCCTTGTCTGACTGACAGGTACGAGACACGCCCACCAGGACCAGAGGTCTCTTGGCGAGGAAAACCACTTTACAGCCATCTGACACACAGAATGTTTACAAGGTTGACATGGATCCAACATATTTCACAACATGCACTTTTGACTTCTATTTATTTTTACTTATGAACCACATCCTAGAGCCAAAGTATATTCTGACCTGCATGGATGGACCGAATGATGTTCTTCTCGGCCTCAACGAAGGACACAAGGGCCATCATCACCCCCATGGTGCTGGACAGAGCCTCCTCCGTGCCGTAGCGGGTGTAGATTGGCTTTCCGGCCTCGCTCAGCACAAACACGTGTTTTCTGTGGCTCCTCCACGCCTCGCTGGACACGTCTTCCTCCTTAGTCCTGCTCTCTGATGAAATGTCGTTGTTGTGCTGCTCTTCTATGGTTTTCTCTCCAACCATCACCTCGAGCTCCTCTGCGCACTCTCCTGATTTGTTCAGTTCGGCCTCCCTCCCATCCTCAGCAGTCAGATCCTCAAAAGACTGTGCATGGATAAACATAGCACTCTTCTGACTGGCACCTGCATTCATATAGGGATAAATGATTGTCAAATGTTTGTCAGTATAATGCATGTATGTGTAAGGAATAAATAAGTAAGTCTTTAAATAAGGTTGTTAAGCTGTAAGCCTGTTGGAGGCTGCTTTAGTTGTTTTGCATCTGTTGGCCTAGCTCACTGTCCCCAATGTTCCCCATAGGAAAGCTCAGGGAAGCGGCCGCACACTGCTCTTTAACAGGGGTGGGGCAATTAACTAGATGTACATTTGCCAAACCAACCTTCATCCTTAAAGTCTTTCCTCTTGTCAAAGTAATCAAATATGGTTTGAAAAACATTTCCAATAAAGCATAAATGTCCCCTTTGTGTTGCTTGTCCAAGAGTTTTCTTTGCATCGTCTGAAAGCAAACTTCCGACACAAAAGGTGAGATTTATACTTTATCTGAAGTGTTTTCAAACCATATTCAGATAAAGACTAACTGGTTGGTTTGGCGAATGAACACTTGGTTAACTTCCTAGATTTTCTTTGGGAACGAACGGGGCTAATGTTGGTCAAAAAAAGGTGGCTGAAAAAGCTGGCAAATGATACAGAGATTAAGTCTTGAACGCTAATATTATGCCATGTCAATTAAGGATTTTATCCTTTAAAAAAAAAAAAAAAAAAAACTCCAGTCCAGAATAAGCCTCAATAACACGTTTTATTTGGTCTATTAATGAACATTTTATTAGTGACAAAAAACAAAAGAATTGTCCTACTTTAGGCTACCACTTTCCAGAGCAGCCACAGTAAGAGAAATGAACAAGGTCTGATCACAGCTTATCTAATTTAAAGAAAGGGAAAGTAGGAGAAGAATAGGAGTCTGACAATGAGTCAGCTAGATGACGCTGCAAAAATGTTGTGTTTATCTCCAGACTAAGCAGAGCAAATCCAGGAAATGTGACATAATTTCTCCTATCAGAGATTTGTTCAAGCTGGAAGCGACAGACCTGTGCTGCTGCCAACACACTTTCACCATGACAAAAATCACACTTTATTTATTTTATTTTTTTACAGACTTCAGATGGAGATGTCCGTATTATTACAGTTCTTGGGAGAGAATATGGTAGCGTTCCCTTCTTCTGTTGTTGGTACTGCAAAGTATTTCTAATGCGTTAAAGTTTTTTGTCGCATAAACTTTGAGAGATAATTAATATTATTACAGTCTAGTCTCACAGAGCCCAAAACTAATAAGACATTCAGGTAAGTTTATCACAAAAACTCAAATAGCTGACAAAGTGGCATGCAGATTACAGGAAAGACACATTATTGTGATGATGTGTTCAACATTTCTTTGCACAAACAGAAAGTGCATACTGGTGCTCTCTCACTCTCTCTCACACACACACAAACACAACACACACAGTGCTCAGGATGAGTCCTTCCCATAAGATTGAATGGTCACAATAACCATTTTTTAATTTAAAAATGTATTAACAAGTCATTCTAGGGAAGTTACAGAAGAGTATTACTCTCGTGCTTAAAGCATGTTTTTGTCATGGTACAATGATGTATCTATAGAAACTCAATATTAATGCAGGTACAGCCTAGTGAAAAGATTTTCTGTTTCTTTTTTCTTTTTCTTTTTTAATTTGGCCAAATTAAACAGTAATCCTAGAACCTAAACTTTGGCCAAACGCCAAATGAGAAAATAACAAAAGGTTTAATATATATCAATGACACTTTGCAGAAGAGTTATTACTCAGGACTCAGGACAGAGGATCTCTACGCATCCATGGACTGATGCATGACCAGCCCAACTGGAAGCTGTTTCTTTGTTTAAGGGACTCTGGTGTACTGTAAATGTTATACTCCTGTACTGTAAACATTTCTGATGTTTTGTAATATAATCCCATGGGGGGGGTATATTTAAGCTTTCCAATCCTCTCAGAGAGACGACCCCGCTGCAGTGGTTCAGGTCATCAAGATTTATAGATGACATTGTTTGCAGGTCTGGCTGACTGCCTACGGACAATCTGCAAAAAGTGCTGGATGTGGACCAGCCTCACCTGGTTCAGTTCCCTCCACCAGACCTGGTGTGGGGCTGTCCGCCCTCTCACAGTGAAGGCGGTCCATAGGAGCCAGAGTACCATTCTCCCATGATACAGCCGCCCCTTGGGCTTCTCCATCCATCACTGCTACTTATGGCAGGAACGCACACCTGGCAGGACAGACGGACAGAGAGCTATGGGACCAAAGGTCAACAGCTTCGTGAATGAGACTATTGTACATCATTACCAGAGTGCGACCGGCCACCAGTGCGCGAGTCATTACAATTTTATGGTCTGACTTTTTTTTTTTTTTTCCCGAGAAACTACAGAACTAAAGCCGAGTCTCACTCTTGTTGCTACAAGCAATGGCTGGTGTGATACTAAATTGGAAGACAAAATAAGAGACTCGTTAGAGTATAACATTTCCTTTGTGTTTATATGTCTCTTTTCTTCTTTCACACCCCTCGGTGTCAAAGACACGTCTGATATGCTGATTAGGAACTTCAAACGCTACTTTGATAGCTAACTTTAGCAGATAATCAACAGTATGTAAAGCTAGCTGTGTCTGGTTTCACCGCCTTTATTCTGACAAAGATCTCTCATGACACTTTAAATTATTCCAAATTATTACCTTTCATTGCTTGAGCTGTCTGCATTTGATCGTCCACAAATTGCTTGTCAGATTTACTTCAACTAGCTAACAAGCAGGAGCACGACAGAAGTACCTACTTCTTCTTGCTAGTCAACGTGCCCTGCTACGTTACGGAAGTAGAAATTGTGGGATATGGAGTTCTCTTCCAGAGAAGGGCTCTGGAGTAGTAAACAGTCCGATTTCATTCCAATAAAATTAAATTAAATCGGAGAGTTCATTAAATATTTGAATTAAATATTTGTGAATCAGTCTGTTAGCTCCATGGTGCATATTGCATTATGTAATTTGTGCTGTTATCTAGTTTAGTTCCAATGGTGCATTCATAGCACTTCGGACATCAAACAACTGTGCATGTAACTTACTAAGATTCTCGAATTGAGAACACGTTCTATTATCTGAAGTAAAATAATAGATGTCATACAAGAATTACATAAAAGGGATTAACTAATATCTGCTCTATGAATTAATTAAGAAAATACTTCCTGTAAAACTGATATTTTTCTTTCCCATATCCCTTCACAGTGAGTGTGCATGTGTGAGATGAAAACAAAAATTAATTCATAGCAAATGAGTTGTGATAAATCCCATAGGCCATAATACATTTTAGCTTCTCTGATGAAGATATGATTAATTTTAAATACAATTTCTGTTTTAGACTTTGAAAACCTTAATTGTATTAAAATACCTCGTCAGGTAATTTTTGAATACAATAAAAAATGGGTGTAGAATTCCTCTTAAATTAACATTTAAGAGGAATTGTGGCCACGCATACGAGCAGCACCTGAATGCAGCGTAAGGGGCGGGACTTACGTTTGAACGTACAGCGGGGAAATAGAGCAGCGATGAAGCAACCTTTGCGTTTGTGTTAGCTAATGACAGGTTCTGCCTGATAAGAATCTGTTTAACTCGGTTAATATGTCACATTCCGCAAAAGATTAGGAATGCTTGACTTCATTACGAAGGACTGCGCAGTAACTTAACGTCTTTGCATTGTAAGTATGGCGACTGTCGATGAGACAGCTAAGTTAACGTTAATCAAAGCTACCTAGCATTAGTGTAGCTAAATGTTAACGTTACGAGTGCAGAGCCAGTAACGGTGTTTGCTAATAATAACGTTACAGTTTTAGCCAAGCAATATTATTTCACCAACCGACACAAACACGGCTATGCTTGGGAAGAGTATAATACTGTTTCTACGTCAAATAATACGGTTTTCGGTACTATTCACAACAGGGTGATCCGTGTGACAGTAAGATGCCTATCCGAGCATATTGCACAATTTGCTCCGATTTCTTCGATCACGCCAGAGATGTTGCTGCCATCCACTGCGGACATACTTTCCACTATGAGTGGTAAACAGATATAGAAAGTCAAATCTTCAACAACACTCACATTTCTGACACATTTAAAACGGCTAATTGCTCCCTTTCTCCTCCCTTCCCAGCCTTCTCCAGTGGTTCCAGACAGCCCCCACAAAAACGTGTCCACAATGTAGAAAACAGGTACAGTAAGTTACACTTCCAAACAACACTAGCCCAGACTAAACCGACGTGCCAAACAGAAATAAAACGTCAACCTAAGTACTGTTGTGCTTTGTGTGTAGGTCAGCACCAGACACATTATCTGCAAGCTGTTCTTTGATATTGGTGGAGAGGAGCAGGACTCAGCTGACCCGGAAAGCTTGCAGGTACAAAACTTAGAGCATCTAAACAATATGTCAGTCTTAAAATTTGTAACTCTTATACTACGATGCTACAGATTGTCCTTCTTGTCATTACGTCCTCTGGATTTGATTTAGAGCATCATACTGTCTGTTCTCATTGTGTGTTTCCTTAGAATGAGCTTGATAGAATGAAGGCGGTTTTAAGCTCTAAAGGTAGGTAACCTAACTATGTTGCGATCCGGTGATGCTTGATTGTTAAAAGTAGGCAGCACCTAGTTTTTAATCATCTGTCTGATCAATTTATAGAGCGAGACTGGCGGGACAAACAGAAGGTGATGGACACTTTGAAGGACACTGTGGACAAGCAGTGGAGAGACCTGGACAGTGTGCGGAAAGAAATGATGGAAAAGGAGATGCTCTGTTCTGCCCTCAGAGTAAGCTGTCTGCTCTGTATTGTTTAAGCCCATCTTGTTCTGTATCTGTAATGCATTTTCATATATTTGTATGCTTTTTTTTTTTTTTTAAACTTCTCACAGAAACAGATGACATACATGGAGATGCAACAGAATGAAGCTCAGGCTGCCAAGGAGGAGGCCCGGAGACTCAGGACCAAAATGAAAACCTTTGAAAGGTATCTGCAGTCATATAAGTACTGTCATATTTAGGCTTCCAAATAGGGCCGCACTTTAGTAATCACAATATTGACTATTCTGCACGTGTGAAAATGTTTTAGATGGTCTTGAATACTTGGGCTGGGTGATTAATTTCAATTACGATTTTGGCTTCCAACGATTGTGAAAACAAGATAAGCGAAATAAAGCCATTATTGTGCCGCATTCCGTTTTGCAATAATCCAGTCCAGCTCACCCCTTGACTTTACAGCGGTGCGTTTCGCCTCTCCCTAAAAGCCCAAACTCACTGTCAGCCAGGCTGAGAATACTGCAAATGCTTTGCAAGATTTGTAACACGGCAGTGTCTGCACCACAAGGCAATACGGCCAATTTGTTTAATAATCTGAAATTCAATTACAAACAATGAAGGAACAAAAAACAGAAAAGTAAAGCCCCCTCAACTTGTTCCACCTCAACACTTAAAGTTGAAGGAAATCCACTGTCAAAATATATATATTTTTTTTTTTCATAAATGCATTATGTTTCCAAAGTCAATGAGTAATCGTGATTGATGATTTTTGCCGTAATCGAGCAGCCCTGTTGAATACCTAAATATTGCAAGGGTGATGGGGTTTTTGGATATGTCTATGAGCATACATTTTCATAAATAAAATTTGGAGTGGGTGATTGGGTGGCTGGAAGAAAATCAGTATTAGTAATTTGGATATACTGTATAAGTGTGTAAAGATGAGGGATTCATTGTTCATTCCCCTCAGCTAGAACAGTCGGATATGTTCGGTAAAGGGACCTTTTAAGATTACGTCACAACAATAATATGACAATCCAAATTCTTAATATTTAGTCCAGTATTACAATATTGATGATTTATCAAAAATATAAGCTCTGCATAGTACTGTGTCTTCTTCCATTGTAAAAGAAAGTCCTGCTCACGCTGTGTGCACTAATACTGCTGGTTTGGCCCCAGCCTGGACGTGTTGCTGCAGGGCCAGAGAGCAGAGGTGGAGTCCATGATCACAGATATGGGTATAAGCCAGGCGGCAGTGGAGCAGCTCTCCATCTACTGCATCTCGCTCAAAAAGTAAGGAGCCTGAGAGCCGCTTCAGTCCTAACGAATGCCACTTCCCCTGTCGTTGTTCACTATGCATTTATCTCCTCCCTTTCCTTTTTTTGTTTTTTAGGGAGTATGATAATCTAAAAGGAGGCCTGAAGTCTTCAAATGACATGTGTGAGAAGCTGAAGAGAGAAGTGCTCGCCTCAAACAACAAGGTACCTTTTATGTTACCAAGTTAGCATGTGGAATATCTTAAAGTCCGTGTAAAGCAATAATAAAGAGTGTTCTGAGTTTGTGACACCACGGAAAAATGTGTTATTAACCACCCAGCCAAATTTGAGCAGTGTTCTCCGCTCTGAAACGCTGGGGGCGTGTCCGCCGAAGGCGCTGGTAGGTAACTTTACTGTACCACTGAGCCGAAGAACGAGTGAGAGCTGCTGCTCAGCGACAGACTCTCGTTCAGCGAGCTAACACAGTAGCACAAAGTTGTAGCTTTTATATAGTGTTAGGGGAGGGGTCATGTTCAGTATGGCGCAAATATGGTAAAAAACATGTTCTAACTTCACAATTCAGTACTACATAGTTCAGTCTTTCACATGTTCAGTTTCAGCAATTCTTTTCTAAGATGTATAATGTGTTTAGAAAAAAATCTCTGAATTTCCTTTACACACTATAAATAACGTTTTTTTCAGACTATAATTAAAGTTTTCTTTTGTGTGTGTCATTTTAGCTACAAAAAGCCTCAATGGAGGTGAATCAGACCAAAGAGGACATGAAGTCTCTGCTGAACGATCTGGCCAACGCTGACAAAGAGATCTCTGTAAGGCAAATCCACCTGATATCCTTTTGCGTTCAGTATCGGAGAAATTCATGGTTGTGATTCCTGCATGTCTGTCTGTCTAGAGTCTGAAGAAGAAAGTGGAATTTCTTCAGAGGACTCTGAGCACTCCGACGCGGACAAATGAAGCTCTCAGTCGGCTCGTCTTTGAAAGGTGCGTCACCCAGCCACTGAATCAAAGCTCCACACGCTTTGCCTTGTTGTTGATAGGAACAGTGTGTGATTTAGTGATGAGGTTTCTCTGCCATTCTTTCAGCCCGGCACCAATGGAGCTGACGCAACCTCGCCTCCACCATCCTGCAGATAGCAAGGACATTGACCTCAACATGACTTATGACATCACTACGCCAGATGGCGTGGCCAAGAGACCAACGCAGGTCCCATCCAAGAAGATGCGGCTTGACCCTCCAGCGTAAGTTTAACGTGGCTACATTGTGCGAATGTGTGCGTTTATCTGGTCTAAGGTGGCTGCTGCTGTGCGAGTCTTGTGTTCATAATACAGGGGTTTGAAATCTTTGTCAAATATTGTCTTTAAATTGTGTTTTTGAATACTAAAGAATGAAGTAGAAATGCCTTTAAATGTTATGTGAAATGCTTTGTTTTTCAGGTCATCTGTTTCCAAACACAACGAAAAAAGTTCATCTCTAAGCAAGGTAGGTTTGTAAATGTCACTCAGCAAGGTCCATTTTCAAATTCGGTGTACATGTCCCTCAATATATTTTCTTACCTCAGGCTCGAGATGAGGAGGGATCCATGGACCCTTTTTTGAGGAACTCCCTCCTCTTCAGAAAGAAGACTTTTGGCAGCATGTTGGACCCTCAGAGGAAGCCTGGCGCTGTATGTACACACAACCACTTCCTGCACTTCAGCTCTAATGTTTTAATATAGTAATTTGTGGTTTTTTTAATGAAAGAAAATGTCTGTTGTTTCAGGTGAGAACTGGTTATGATGGTTTAGGAGGACGTATGAAATTCATCCAACCTGTATCCTTTTTTCTGTCACGTGGAATATATGTGTCAAACAGGTGTTTCTTGATTTTAACTACTTAATCAATTAATTTTAATATTGATGTTAGAGCTGTTTACCAGTTTGGTGTTGACTTGGCAGTGTCTGGACTTTTAGTGGAATATTAGCCCAAATAAATTGCCGATTTATTTTTCTTTTCATTCATTTTTGTTGTGTTTTAACCTTGTTTTGCGAGTCCCAATTGGCAAAAATATGAATGCAGCTTTAAATTAAAAAAAAAAAATTTAGATAATATCCGTTTTGGACATTTTGAAGTGTCAGAATAGTCATAATTCATCAGCAAATATTCATATCAGAAAATGATTAGGACAGAAAAAACATCAATGCAAACTGCATCATTCCTTAACCAAGCACTGCACTCCAGTCTCCTTTATCAGAGATTCGCCCACTGATGAAAGCTAAAAGGAAAAAGGTAACCAGGCCTCCACCCAAGATTACAACTTCCCTGACTCTGGACAGCTTCCTCGAGTAAATGTTGACCTCTCCTTCCCCACTGGATGTGGAGTTGAAGGTCAGGATGCTGTAGCGTGTTTGTGCTGCTACCCAGCACCAAACAGGACTTTCTGATTGAACTTCATTTAAAAACAGAAACTGACCTCCCTCTTGACAACAGATGTGCTGAGCTTTTGGTGACATCGGCAAAACCTGCTGTACATTTTTTTGTGTGTGTGTGTGTTGACTTGAACTTGTATGCGGAGACTGTGTCTTCACCAGCCTTTGCTTTGGAGGCTTCTCTTGTTGCTGTCGTGTGTGTGAGAGACAAACCATCTTATTTGCGGACCATTTGGATGTCAGTGCTCTGTATTGTCATTGATTACTGCTGCATCTTTTTCTCTGTACTCTGAAAAATAATCTGTTATTTTTCACATGTATTTAAAACCCTTCTCCTTAAACACCTATATGAGGATATACTGTAGGTATTTTTTTGTGTTAATGGTCCTGCCAGATGTAAACCAACTCAAACAATAAACAATATTTTTTTTATTAAGGTTTGTGTGGGGTCTACAAACACTTCCCTCTCAACTGTACTTTTATTCACAAACATTTCACTGCGGCGTGCTCTCCTGCAGGGGGCAGTGCAAACTGTGTTTTCCCACACGAGGACAGGAATCTCAGCCCTGCTGAACTGTGAAGGAAAATGCACTGCACATGGTGACTGCCCAATCAATTTGTATTGAAAAGGCTGCGCCAGTACAGAAGGAAATCCTCAAGAAAAATCAAAACGCCTTCAGTAAAACCTGAGTTGTACATTGTGATCAAGTAACAAAGTGCACTGCAAATCATATACTGGCAAATAAGGGACTGCTGTTAAATTTAGGAGTTACCTCATGTTTAAGTGACTTATGTTTGCAGAAATGAGAACTCGCAGTGATGGAGGACCTTTATCATACGCACAAAATCAAATACAAGCGATGACGTGAAACTTTCTGACAAGGTTCCCATGCATGGATGTTAAAAGTCGATCGTCTATGATTTTAGCATGTTGCTAAACAATATGGGGAAATGCCAAACATTGTTTTCCACTGTGGAGAAGTAAAAGTACTAGGTAGAACACAAGTATCCTGTTCACAATTACTTGTATCCTGTTTGCACCCATGAATTTACAGTTTCCACAATGAATGCCAGCTTGTACCACGATAATTGCATACTAATTTAAATAAAATGCTTTGTTGCACTAGTGATTGGACACTGACTGATTCTTCTGTGAGAGATTATACCTTCAGACATCGTAACAGGACATGGTGGTGCATTTTAAAAGCTAGTTCCTTCCAGAGCAATCAGAAGAAAAACTCACGACACCCCATATAAACAACATTTCAAAAACATTCATGTACACAAAACACAATTCATGCAGTGCTTTTGGAGCCAGTAAAAAAACTGCTTCATTGTCCCCACGGGATTCCACATACATGTTCCTGTAGGGCAAAGGTCGCCATTTATGCTTTTTTTTTCTTTTTCCCAGGGAAAATTAAAACTAACAATACCTCCTTGTCAAGTTGAGGTGTATATGTGGACATTACAAAAAAAGAAGAAATCTTCCATGTTCCATGCAACATCCTTCCAGTTGTTTAAGTGTACTAAAAAGTTGCCCATTTTAAGGGTGTGCTTTTCTGTTTCCTTTTGTGCTTCATTCCAGGTTTAGTAGATCTGAGTTACCTAAATGGGTGTGAAAAGAAACAACATCCAGAAGCGTCTTTGCTGGTGTTTCAGTTCATAGGAAAAGGGGAGAAAAAAAAACCCAACCCAGCCAAAACTAAAGTAAATGCTGATTTTTGACAATCTCAGTGTGGGCTTGTGACATTAGGTGATGAAAACATGGGCCTACTTTCATTTGTTTCACTGCGATCTGTCCGGCTCAATCTTGGACTCTCCGTTCTGTTTGTCGTTGGACTTCTGGGACAGGTGCGTGGACACAGTGGCCGCCTGCACCACGGCTTTGAAGCTGCGCTTTCTCTTCTGGACGTTTTGCTCCGGGTGGAAGATGATGACGTAGACCTTGGGGATGTAGAGCATGCCCAGGGAGACAGTGGCGCTCAGGCTCATGGACACTGTCAGGGTGGTGGTCTGGATGAACATCTGCGGCAGAGACACGGCAGGTCAGAAAGATCCTCATTTCTGTTCATTTCTTAGAATTCTCTGAGGATCCATCAGTGTGCAGTTAATAATTGATTATATCATCTTGCACAGGTTCAAGAATACACTGTATGTCATCTTACAGGCCGTCACAATGCAGTCTCAGAGCACATGAGGCAGTGTTTTTCTCCTGATGAATGATTTATGATCTGTTATATGTAGTCAGGAAAGGAGGCTCTATTTGTGGGCTTTGATCACATCTACTCCTCCCTGTTCTTCCTCTTATTGCAAATCTAACATATAATAATGAGAAGAGAAGTGACTTCTCCTGAGATCTGCCTCCAATAAATTATCAACTCATTCAAGCAAACTGTATAGGTCATAAATAAATCAAGCCATGTGTGCCATAAATAAGATATATTTGTGCCATAAAGTGTACACTATCCTCAGCAGCAGCACCTCCTGGTATCTCAAAGGCTGATGTCCATAGTGTTTCTTTTATCATCTGTTGTTCTTTTTATCGGCTCCTCTCAGTGACCTCTCCATTTCAAAAAGGAGCTGTGGTGATTCATGAGCACAAAGTGGATTGTATTCGTGTGCTTGTGCCCGAGGCGAGCAGAGAGACTGGCTCGGGAACAGTGAATGGTTCTTCCATATGTAAATACAGACATCATGCAGGTAAATCACCTCGTACACGTGGTCTCGCACATGATGGGAGGATAACGGCCACTATCTCCATGAGCCAGACAAAAGTTAGTGTCTATATTTAGCTCTTTTTCTAAGTGATGATTAATTGAATGGGATGGCTGAATTGGTCTACGTGGGGTCCCTACCGTCCCTCAGCTCATCTGACCTCCTTTCTTTCCCTCCCTCCCTTTTCTTAATTCACTTCATTTCCATTCGGAGGAGGTGAAAAGACTTTGAAAGCACCTCGGGCTTAAATTGTTTCGGCCTGACTGATTCATAATACGACTCTCTATTAGTCAAAGCGTATCTCTGTTTTTCAAATATTCCCCCAACAGTCTCGTACTTTGTGACGGCAGAAATAGCCCACAAGCTAAATTAAACTCTCAGTACAGTGGAGGCAGGATGTCCTGTTAGTACAGCAGGAAGCAAATGTGATATGACAGGCAACAAACTCAGATTTCACTTTGACCATCTGAAGGATTCATTTACTCTCTTACTATGAGTGTTAAATATAGGATCTACAGTAAAGAGCCTCGCAAATTACTGTAATTAATGTACTGATATTAATTTGATATTTAATTGTACACAAAATGAGGGACTAAACTTTACTAAATAATATATTAACCTATCAACTAATAGATTATACTATAAAGCAAATAATTATGTCATTAGTAATTGCACAATAAATACAGGGATTGACAAAAAAACCTCAATAAATGAATAGAGGCAGAATGAATGAGAATCATGAATCAGAATTCATTTCTGATATGACACTACAAAAATACCCCATTACAAGTAAAAGTCCTGAATTCATGATTTTACTGAATTATAGATGTACACAAATGTTAGTGAAAATTAAAGTATTTTTTAGGTGGCACAGTGGCCCCTGTAAGAGTGTTATACTATTACTGATGCATTAATGTGTAAGCAGCATTTTAATGGTTTAGCTGGCTGAGGTGGAGCTAATTGTAACTAGTTTGTATACTGTGGGGTAGTTCAGTCTGTAAATACATCATATTTTAGAAGATCATGTTTTATATGCAAAATCTTGATCTTCAAAGTAACTTCTAAGTCTCTCTGAAATGTAGTGGAGTAGAAGTATAAAGCAGCATAAAATTAAAGTACCTCCAATCCCAGGAAAGGTTACCAGTAATGCCTATAAAAACGTTACATTTCCCACCTTCTCCGTAGACTGCGCTGTGCCAAAGAAGATGGGTACAAAGGCCAGCCAGATGATGCAGGTCGTGTACATGGTGAAGCCGATGGGTTTGGCCTCGTTGAAGGTCTCAGGGACTCCTCTGCTCTTGATGGCGTACACAGTGCAGGTGATCATCAGTACGATACTGTAGCTCAGACACAAGATGAGGGACAGGTCGGACATGTCACACTTCAGGACTCCGCGGGCGAACTCTGGGTTTGGGGGCTTCTGCTCCTCGTAGTCGATGATGGTGTGGGGGGGCATCACGCCAAACCAGATGAACACCCCGAGTAGCTGCAGAGAGAGGAGCATTAGTTAGAGTGCTACAAAGGATCTAGGTGATGTGTGTGAAAGAAGCATCCACATGCATACCTGCACTGAAATGAGTATAAAGGTGATAATCAGTTGAGAGGTGGGGCTGATGAATTTCGGGGGCGTGACCGACTTCTTGCCCTGTTCGAAGATGCGGTAGATCCGGTTGGTCTTGGTGAGCATGGCAGAGTAGCTGATGCACATGCCGAGCCCCAGCAGCAGCCTGCGGAAGGCGCACACAGCCACGCTGGGCTCGGCTATCATGAGGAAGGTGATGAAATAGATGAGGAAGATGCCCGTCAGCAACACGTAGCTGAGCTCTCTGCCGGAGGCCCGAACGATGGGCGTGTCGTTGAAGCGGATGAAGGTGGCGATGACTCCTGTGGTGGCCAGGATGCCCAGGATGGCCAGGAAGACGGGGATGATGGCCCAGGGAGAGCTCCACTCCAGCTTGATGATGGGCGTGGGCCGGCAACCTGTGCGGTTCTTTAAGGGCCTCATGTCGAAGGGGCACATGTCGCAGGAGAACTCATCCAGCAGGTACTGGTATCCATCGCAGAGCTCACAGTGCCAGCAGCAGGGAACGCCCTTCACCATCTTTTTCCTCTCTCCGGACTCGCAGGGGAAACTGCACACCGACTCAGGGATCTTACGGTCACCACCTGACCACTGCATCTCCTCCGACTAAGGTGGACAAACACATAAACAGTGTCTTACTCTACTTGAAGTACAGCAAGCACCTGCTAAGAATTTGTAAAAGGTTAACTGCTGCCATTAAGCTGGGCCGACACTGTTTAGATTGAGCCCGATTTTAGCCACGAATTGGTCGCCCCCGACTCATTTTACAATCTGGCCATATTTCTGCCACATCAGTTGTCATTTCACGTGCAGTTTGAGGGGGTCACGACGCCTGATCAATTGCCTGAACGATCAACAGCTCTCAACGACCGGTTCTATTTCTAGCATGTCAAAAACTTTGGTTGGTCAGTGTGAGCGGTTCCACGATCCGATTTCTCTCACAGCTTCTGGCAAAAGATCCGTTATAAACTGTATAGAGCTTGTTTTGATATTACTGGAGTAGCATTTTACATGTTGTGATGTAAAACTGAACTTCACTGCAGAACAGACAGACCAAAGTCTGCATCTTCGAGACACCTGCGACTCCATATTTTTCTTTTATTCTGATTACACAAGAAACACTGCCTTTCTCTCTTTCTGTCAAATTTGTTGAGGACGGCGTCATCTTTTTTGAATAAACCCCCAGCCGGGGTCTCCATGTTTACATTTAGTGTGAGCACCATATCATGGCCAGCCAATTGATCTGTACAGTGTGAGCATAAAAATCGCAGGTTCTGGCCGTGCAGAAAGGCAAAACGTGAGTTAACACAACGTAAAAGATAAATAAAACGCACAGTGTCTTCCCAGCTATAGAGGAACCGCAATCTAAGAGACAAAAGAACATGGCACATTGATGAAATCATTAGGAATAGTTCAACATTTTGGGAAAAATTGCTAATTTGCATGTTTGTATGGTAACTATGTAGCTAGAGCCAGCAGATGGTTAGCTTAGCTTAGCATAAAGGAAACCAGGAAACAACGAAACCACTAGCCTGGTTCTTGCCAATTTCAGGAGGTTACTGCACCTGGCCAGGAAATAGTCTGGCACATAACCCTCCGTAAAACCACAACGTGACATTTTAACACTTTGGGTTTTCTACTGATTAAACAAACAAGATACAACATCTTAATTAGTGAGCTTCATGGAATTTGTTATCTTTGGATAGAGCCAGGCTAGCTGTTTTCCCCAGTTTCCATTCTTTGTGCTAAGCCAAGCTAACTAGCTGCTGGCTCTAGCTACATAGATAACATACAGACATGAGAATGGTATCAATCTTCTCAAAATGTCAAACTATTAGCAGAAGTTCAAGTCATACCCTCAAATGGACCAAAAACAAATATTTACATTGAGTCGGAGGTGGTTTGTCCACTGGCCGATATGCTGGTAACCAGGGTTGCTGACATTAGACAGTTGGTACTGGAAGATGTCGTAACGTCCAGGAGCGTCTCCATTCTCATTGAACATCACTCCAGTTCCTGCGCTGCCTGTTTGATGGAGACAAGACTTTTAATGACCTGTGCGCTATCAAAAAAGCAAAGAAGTGAGTCACAGGGGACGAGGAATTCAAGCTCTCTAAGCTGGAGACAAGCACCCCCACGTTTAGTGGCGGGGAAAACACCCACACGCTGTTGAATACAGCTTGTGTTTGCTTTCTTCAGTCTTGTGCAATCATGTGAAAGCTGAGTGCAGGATGCTCTTTAGTGAAGGCTCTCCTCCACGCATACAGTCTTTCAGTGCACTCTGCTCTGTTGCCCTAACGTGACTGAATGTTCCTCTCAGGTCCCTGCAGGCACTCAATCAGAAAATCTTCCATACAAGCCAAAGTCATCCAGCAAGAGGAGAGCACTAAATAGGATGCTTTCATAGAACACTTTTTTTTTCTTTTTCCAAACTGTGACTTTTTAATAAAAGACGAGCATGAAAAGCGGGAGCGTTGTGTATAGGGAAGAGCGAGGAGGCAGCCCTAGGGAGGGGTCGTGCTTTGAAGAAATGTGCTGTATTCTGAAGCTGAAGTACATTAGCAGAAGGCTTCCGTCTCCAAGCTGACCTCCCTTCTACTGTTTTCTTTTTTAAATTTGCTTCTTTTCAAACCTTCTGCAGTGATGGAGAGCAGCAGTGGAAAAGCAACAGTTTTGCCAGCATAAATATCTTCTCACTTAGGGTTTCTCGTCCAGTTTGATGAAAGAAATTTAAATCATCACGCATTGCATGAGAAAGGAGAAAAAACACAGACTGAAAGTCAAAAGCTCACCATTGAAGTTGACAGAGCGAATGTATTGGAGGAGCATCCGTCCTTCCACGGGGTCCATCTTCTCGCAGACACCCATGGAGCCAGGACACAGATCCAGGTGCATGTTGTGTAAGGCGTGGGCCATGGCGTACACAGCATCAATCACAAACTGCACCTTGCCCTCCTGTTCGTATTGAGAGTCTCGACTGACTCTTTCCTCACCTGACAGACGACAAAGGTGGCAATGATGAAAAGACAAAACTGCTCACAAACACAGAACTACGGATTTTTTTATTTACAAGGACTTCCCTGTACGTTGAACTGTAGCTTGCTTACCTGTACATTTTCTTCTACCAAGTTCATACTTTATGCCAGGGCGGGTTAGTTTGCACTTAAAGTCGTCCTCCCAGAATTCTGCAAACCAGATGTTTCTTCTGTTGTTTTCTAGAGACCTTGAAGTGAAGTACTGGTCGAACCCTGAATCATTTCACAAAAAAGACTTCATTTCATGTTTCATGAAAATGTTGTGCATGCTTTGAAACCACAGCGCTCGGACTGATACCATTATATCAATAATCATATAAAATCAGCCAAAAAAATCGCATTTTTGCACAATGAAATATGGCTATGATCCAATTTACCCAATTTTTGTTGCATTGGTATTAGACTCATCTATCAACGTCATATGTCACAGGCTATTGTAGATATTCATATTGCATCCAGTTGGTCAGAGATGTAATATTTTGATTTAATACATTTGCCCTACCATCAATAGAGGCTCTTTTGGGCAGGATGGTGACAGCACCCTCGGCCACATCCTCCAGATCTTGAATGGGGGAGTTTTTGGCCCCCCAACTGTCGGAGCCAACAAACAGGAAGTGGCCTGTCAGGTTGGCCTTTTTGGCAGCCTGCAACACCCGTCTGAAAGAGGACAGATTATACTTCATCACACACTTTCTACTTTACTCCTCTGCTAGTGGCCAAGTATGATTATCAAACAGGAGACTTGACAATTAAATATTTAACAGTATTCTTGTGCACATTTTATCTTCCTTTCTATAATATGACGTGCAGCAGATCTTGACTCACTTGATGTCATCCTCATTGGCAAAGATGATGACCCCACGAGCATTAGAGGTCTCCATCAGTCTCTTGATGATCTTATCAAACTCCCCTGGTCTGGGCTCTCTGGGAATCTTTATGGACTGTGCAATACACAGCCCCCCTGTGCCAGAGACATTGGAAATATGTTGGCATTGCTGTACATCCTCTCAATGCACAGTCAAATAATTATCATACTTCTAATAATCAATATCATCAACATGAACTTTTTATGACCAACAACCTTCAAAACTAATAACATTCTGATCAGTCTTATTAGGTAATGTTAGCATGCTAACATGCTAAACTAAGATGGTTAACTTGGTAAACATTATACTTGCTTAGCATCAGCATTGTCATTGTGAGCATTTTAGCCTGCCGATGTTTAGCGGTGCCTTAGTACAGGCTCACAGAGCCGCTAGCTCTTAGTGTCTAGTTGAAGAGCATTAGACCTAAGCCAGTATTGAAACTAGGAAATGACTAAATAATTCTGTGAACCAGGTAGGCCTATAATAAATTATTACATTGAGTAATAACAATTAATAATACAAGACTAAGCGTCTACAGCCATGCTAGCAGCTTTGAGACTTGTGCTAACGTTAGCATGCTAACATGCTCATGCTGATGTTTAGCAGGTATAATGTTTATCATGTTCACCATCTTAGTTTAGCATGTTAGCATTCTAACATTTAGTGATAATTAGCACTACACACACATTACAGCTGTAGCTGATGGGAATGTCAGCTTTGCAGGAATAATGATGGCACTAGATGAAAAGTCAGGAGTTATTAAAATTAATTCTGAGGGGGAAATGAATGTCTGTACAGGATTTTATGGCAATTCATCTAATAGTTATCGAGGCATTTTACTGAAAACCGCAAATGTAGATATAAGGTGACACTAGGGGGAAAGTCAGGGGATCACCAAAGTCATTAGGATACATCCTTTTAGGGCTATGAATGTCCGTACAAAATTGAATGGCAATCCATCCAATAGTTGTTGAGATATTTCAGTCTGGACCAAAGTGGTGGACCACCACCACTTGTTTTTAGCCACTAGCTGTTAGCTAAAAACAACATGCTGGTAGTGCAGTGAACTGTCTGACGTAGTCAATTATTGATGTACAGTATGTGTATGATTTTTGATAATATGAAATCTGAACCCTAGTAACATCATTTAAGCTTTTAAACCCATATGAGGTTGTGACTTCTGTTTGCCCTGTTAGTTCTTGAGTATTAAAGGATTTTTGTTTCCTATTTTAGTCTTTTAATGAGTGAGAACAACACAGCTTGATAAATGAAGTAATCCCCAGTGAATTCACATTCATACAGCCAGATACACAACCTGCTTCTCTGGATATCTGAAGGAAGGCGTCAACACCACTCTCTCCATAGTTGCCCTCAGAGGCCAGCGTGGAAACGTAGTTCCAGCCCATGGCTTTGACTATGTCCACCATGGCCTGGGCCTGGTAGGAATCAGGAGGCACCACACGGGAGAAGAACTCGTAGCGGCTGTTGTCGCTCAGCTCCGGGGCAGTGGAGGCATAGCTGATCTGGGGGATCTGAGACAAAGGGTTGGCTCAGTGGTGACCAAAGGGTCGGGTCAAGTGGAAAACATGAGCAACGCTGATTATTAGGCCAATACCAAAGGTAAAAAGAATGACTTTTAGAGGCAGTGAACCATGTCAGAGGATGATGCACCACTTACTCACAGACAAAACCTTAACAGGGTCTAAATGGAGGCCTTCCGCATTAATACTGACAAGTCGTAGTGCATTAAAACTCCAAAATTGGACTATCATAGAGAGCATTCATCTCTTGAACAGCCTGTGTTCTCAGTAATTCCCAGAATTGAGGCAACTTCACAGTACGATCTGCCCAGAGCTGGTCTGTCTGCCAACGTCACAGTGAAATACAGCTGTAAAAGCATTTGTCTGGAGAAAAAAAATGGATGAAAAGATTAATTTACTGGTCTGCTACTTCTTTAATGACACCGTTTAGGTCGACAGTCTCAACCCTGACCCTGCTAATGCTGGTCCCCATGCGTGGCTTAACGTTGGGCCCTCTGGAGTGGACGAGGAAAGAAAGGTAGACACAAGGGGAAGTGAAGGGAGAAGGAGAGAAGAGCGAGAGAACCATTTCACAGATTATCTGGAAGGATTATAGGGGTTTTAGTCAAATTACGTTAAGCACAGAGGGAGAGACAGAGATCAAGAGAGTAGGAAAAGGCTAGCATTTCTCAGCTGTAAGCCATACAATATATTTAATTCTGATGGCCACATGCAGATTCAATTTGCTGCTCTGTGTTAGCCCCGTCGAGCTCAAATTTACTGGTTGGCCTCCATGTTACAGACCACATCCTCTACCAGCGGTGAACTTTCTCCAAATAAAAAAGTTCTTCCATCACCGTGTTTGACAAGTCCGTTTAGTGACATATGCCACCAGTGTCCCTGAGAGGTCTGTGTCAGTCTTAGCGAGGTGATTCAATTGTTCGCATACAAATTTGTAAGGAACAAGACAACACATAACCCTCTTCAAATGAATCCTCCGCCAATTCACTTTCTAAAATCAATGAGCCGTATCAGTAACATCATAAGTATCCACTTACAATCCAGCACTACTGAAATCGTCTCACTGTCAGTAAAAGATTGAAACTGGCCAAGATATTCCAGGATCCAAGCTAAGGAAATATGATTGTGGTTTAGCCCAGATTTAATGGTCTGATTAAACTTTACTTAATGCTAAACAGAAGTTTGTGCACGTCCAAGATAAAGATGTTATGACAAGCATGGATTTTTATGATGCATGTAGAGCATGCATTAGAGAATGATCAAATGTTCATTCAAAGTATAAAATGTGCCCTGAAAGGTTCAGGGTTAATTGAATAGACAGGCTGAATGTTTTTCTTTTGTAATGATTTCAATTATTATCACTTTGCAACAGACTTGAGGTTTGAGAAAATAGATTTTTAACTGCACAGTGTGCAGTTGCTATGATTCAGATTATGGACAGTGCATTGAAATGATGAGATTAATTTGTGAAAACGCCATTCTTAAAATGAATGAACCAAAATACCTTGAGTGCACAATTAAAAACATTATTTATGAAAATTAATAAAATAAAATTTTGATTTCCCCCCCCCCAGTTATCTTATCAAAACAACCCAACACCAGTCTGATGGTTAATATTTCCTGGAGTGCACAACAAAAAAACATGATTTAGGAAAATATATAAAAACAGACATATCTGTATTTGCAAATGAACCCTTCAAATATTAGATGATAAACTGTATTATTATAAATAGGCCCACAACTACTAATTATTGTATTACGTTAATGCATAGATTATTTAATTGTTGATTAATTGTTTACTCTATAAAATGTCAAAATAGTGAAAAATGTCCATTGCTATTACCAAAGTGTCTGACCAGTGGTCCAAAACACAAAGATATTCCGTTTACAGTGATGTAAAAGAGAGAAAAGCAGCAAATCCTCAAATTTAAAATGCTCAAATAATAACCAGTTAATGATCTGTTGATCGACTAATCAATTTATCAGCTGAAAACTTCAGCCCTAAATGGTACTTTCTTAAAGATTATGTACGGGAAATGCATCTACTGTTGGATCTGCTGTACATCCTGTTATTTAACAAGCTGAACTGTTGAGTAAAATACAAAACTGATATGATACACACTGCAGAAATTGCAATAGAGATAGACTACTGACTATAAAATGACCTACACCTACAGTTAAAATAGCCAACATGATAACAGTACATGTGGTAGATGCTGAAACATCTCCTGCTCTGGCTAAGAGTATAGTGAACATCAGGCCAGAAGCACCCGCGGTCCGGAGAGCAGCACATATGGACAATAGAAGGAAACACACTATTTAGCTAAATCTACTCCACACCGTCCAGGCTACAAGTTGCTGTTATCCCAGAACCAATGTCATCCCAATGCCCTGATGCTCTATTTTCAGCCCAGGGTCCTGAGCTGCTGAGAGGGGCTTAGTGGAGATTGGGATCTATAATGTAGTTAACATCTGCCCTGTATGCAAGCTGCCCTTCCTTGGCTCTCAACTCAACATCCTCGCAATAAAGAATGCTGCAACAAGTAGCATCCAGTGTAAGTAGAAATGTCTGATTTTTTATGTGAAACTAATTTGGCCAATTTGACCCAGGCTAGTGTTTATTTTCAGACGTTTCGAGATTTCTACGTCAGTAAGTCGATCACACATGGCATAATGTGGGATTTACACAGACTCGATGTCCCATCGCCGCTATAGGCAGTGTAATCAATTATCAAAGGTCAATCATCTGTCAAAAAACAAAATCTACAATGAACACATAACACGGATTAGTCTGCGGAGGCCAGTCATGGCAATGGATTCACAATCCTGTGAAGTGTACCTACCATCAGTACAGAAACTCATTGAAATTATTCATCATTTTAAATGACTTGTTTCAAAATCTTGCTTCACATCAGGTTAAATATGTGCTGAGTATGTGCCCATACAGCAGTAATGAGGTGACATGTGCAATATTAGCAATCTGAGTATCCAATGAGATGATGTTATTAAATGTGAGGAGTACTCTTAATTAGGTTTATAAAATCCATAACTGAACTGCAGCTAAATTTAACCATGTTCATGCTGTAGAATAAAGACAATAATAACAGTGAAAATGTAACGATGCTTCCATTCATCATCTAAGAGTGGACTTGGTGTGCACCTGTACATCTTAACTAGATCGGCAGTGAGCTAATTGAACAGTACAAACATGAACAAGTAAGTTCAGTAAAATAGGAGATAAAAATTCAGCTACTTTTGTGTGTGTTCAGACACATGGGATGTCCTCTTTCTGAGCACAGCTGGTCACTGATATCACTAAAAGATCTTCAAAACTAAACATGCAAAATATTATAATAGTTGCACACTGTTTGTCACAGTCTCAGCTGACTCTTAGTTTGAAAGTCAGTGACTAACTCTCTAGCTTTTTCTGGCGCATGAACCCTTAAAATGAAGCCATGTATAATGTTGAAAGATTTTTGAGGCACAAACAGGTGAAAGTTTCCCAAATATATATCTGTTTTAAGATTTATGGCATTTCTGCCTGTAAGGTTGCAGTTATGTGGTACACATCTTACCACCAGGACGCCCCAAGCATCCAGTATTTCAAAGAAAAAAAACTAAATGAGAGAAAAGCATAACTTGGTGTAACTTTTTCGATTTTTCCTATCCCTTTAATCATCTTGGAACCCTCAGATTCATCTTGAGGCCATTTGGGGGCTCCCAACCCCCAGGCTGGGAACCCACTGCTTTGACTCATATGCCTCTACTTCCTCCTTTGTTTAATTATTAGATTATACAAAGGAGGAAGTAGAGATTTGTAATTAATAGATTAAAAAAGAGAAATCAGTGAGGGATAATGGCTTTCAGCTTTATTCACCTCATCAGCTTACTTACTGCAAAGACAAACTGTCCCAGATATTTTGACCTTTCAGTGTTTAATGAAGAGAGTTAGTGAAAGAAAACTCACCGCAAACAGTCTGAGCACATTGGCCACCATGATGGACACAGAGCTGCCGGACGCCCCGATCACCCCGACCACCCTCTCTGGTTTGGGGATGATGGGAGACTCTCCGTTTGAGCAGCGCACATCTGAGGTGTCCTTCTGGATGAGGGCCTGGACAAAGGTGAGCGACTGCTCCAGGGCGTAGGTGTCTCTGGAGCAGGTGTCCAGGATCCGGGCCCCCAGGGTGATGTTAGGCAGCAGATCTGGGTCACTGTTGATCTGGTCCAAGGCGTACAGCATGGCCTCCAATCGATGGATCCCCTTTTCTCTCTTGATCTCCCCGCAGGGCACCCCGGCAGGTCCCCGAGAGTGCACAGGGAACAGCCCGCCCAACTTGATGTCTCCCTCGATTTTGATGGACTGGGGCTGGGTGCCCTGCTGGGCCCACGAGCCCGGGCTGATACTCACCAGCAGCACCCACATCAGCTGAAGCCATGTTTGGTATCTGGACGATGAACCGCGCCAGCAGCACTGATGGGATGAGCGGGCCTCTGATGTCATGATGATGTCCAGCAGAGGTACTGCCAGCACCAGGCCACTCCCTCTACCTTTGACACCTGAGGGCAGTCAGAGAGCGGGCTTTAAGGTCTGATTATCATCTCATCATAATTACAGTATGTGTCATTTCCATCGTCTTCTTTCCGAGAAGAAGAAGGCTACAAATTGCCGTTTACTTACTTGGATCTGAAGTTTATCATTCAGTTTTAAAAATCTGTTCTTTTTTCCACACTGTGGAACCGCATCACTTTATATTCTGTATTTTTGTTTGGTCTGTCACATCAGTGAAGCCATGTCACTGTAAAATATTCAAATACATCATGCAATTTTAAATGGTTGCAACACCAAGTGAAAAATTCTCAATGCGTTTTGGATCGTTTTATTCACATTTCCTTGTAATTCTGCATCACAGGTTTAGTGTCCTTAGAGACTAGGGAATAGAATTTCAAAGTTTTTGTAGTTTTTCAGTTCACTGCCTGTATGCACAACATGACATTGTAATTGTAGACCTGCCAGTGGATCTGTGTTGTTGAGGAGGTCAAATGATACCCTTATCTGGTGACATAGTGTAGAAATGCAGAGAGGCCACTAGAAGACCTTTAAAAATGTCTGACATCTTTTGACAAATTTTCTGACTTAAAATATTCTGACACAGAGCTGCGATCTGTTTTGGTGCATTAGATCCAAAATATACGAAAAAGACAAAATAGCTATACATGTACACACCATAAAATGCTGTAGCCGAGGAGAAGATTTTAGACAGCGTGCAGGATGACACAGAGTGAATATTGGAAGCTTTTATCATGGCGAGCTCAGATCCGATGATGGAAAACACTATGAATTTTGCAAAACAGAAAACATCAACTGAGGCTTCACAGCATTTCATGCTCCAAAAGTTGGAGCAGGTTCATTTCATCTGCACGAGGGTCATTGACAAAATCCACAGCAACTGAGCTAAAAGATCCCACAAACTGTAAAAAAAACAACATTATATTATTAAAAGTGGAAATATATTTTATGTTTCCAGGCAGAATTTGGACAGTAGAAACTATTTATTATGGGGTAACTTAATTTAGTTAAAATCCAAATGTCTAATATGAATTAAACCAAAATAACAGTTTGCATGCTTACAGATTTACTTTCTTTCAAATTGCATTACATACATACTCTTATTTATGATGCTAAATCTTTCTATTTTTCTGTAGTCTTGTGAAGTTGGATTCATAGAAATTAGTTGAAAAGATTCTCAAAATCAATAAAAGCATGATGTGAATCTGCAGAAATCTGAGGTGCAGAAATGACACAACTGTTGCAGACAATTTTCCCTTTTGAAAATACCATCACAGGCAAACCACAAGCAGAGTAATTCCGTCATGTAAAAGCCCTTCTTACCTGCCCATTCTTCATTGACCGGTCTTGTTTTTATCCATCACATGAGCTCTTCCAAACGGGCCTCCATCCATGGTCCGAAATGTGATTATATATCTAGAGGCAAGGCTCTCCTCTCCTCACCAAAAGTAAATCCTCTAGCATCTCAGACGGCCGCTGTGCACTCACCAGACCACACTAAAAAAACAACAACAATGGTCTAAAAAAGAAGTAGTTGTGATTTTTAGGAAGACAAAATGAAAACGCTGGCCTTTGAGGCTACAGGGTACGGTATCATCAGAATCAGGGAGAAGTGGAGGAAAAGCGCAACATTACAACAGTGAGATTCTACAAATCACTGCCAAATCCCTTAAAAGCTCCCTCTCTCTCTCTCTCGTTCTTTTTCCTCTCTCTCTGTCCAGGCACT
>LKNJ01001238.1:0-39123 GCA_002120245.1 Maccullochella peelii | reverse complement strand
CCCCCCCAGCATGATGGAACTCTGTCACTTTGAGAGATTAGATGAGCAGCGATTTGATTCATACTCACACACACACTCACTCTCTTCACACACCTGTCAACAGTGGCACAATGGTGGAGAATATCAGAGCAGAAACTAGGTTTCTGCACTACAGAATGCAGCTGGATTCGATTTATTATTGATTTGAGTCGATGCTCAGGGAAAAGCAGCCCCCCGGATCAGTTTGCAGCTCATCATCTGTCAATTAGATGCGTGAACATAGCATCACTACTGCCACCTACTGTACCAATATAGACATGTCAAGAGTGCGTCAAGTATTGAGACTTCCATTATGTGGTGTTACAAAAATAAAGCACACAACACAAATTATGTGTGTTCCCTTCACATGTTACTTTTAATTTCAAGTTAACACCCTCTCTGACAATAGAAAAACAGACTGCTCAGTAAACCCAAGACAACAGAGGTCTGAGATTTACTAGAACCTGTGTAAAACATGACATTTTTGGTTAAAAGCTACCCTAAGAAGATAGACTTCTCCAAGCCATCCTCCACCTCGGTGTACTCCAGGTGAGATTTGAAGTACTGGCTTTCATACCGCGGGCTGCTACGGACATATTCCAGGTAGTCAGGAGTTCCGGGGCAGATGACGTTGTCCGCCAGCAGGATGCTGCCTTTCCTGAGGAGGCCATACTCCTGGTGAAAAAGCAATGAGGGTGTCATGGCAGAAGAATCAAGGGTTTGATCAGTATAAAACAAGCATCACAAAACTTGCCTCCATCAGTTTTGTGTCAGGAAGGTACCGATCCTTCCAGTGATCCAGGAAAACCAAGTCAAATGTTTTCACCCCAAACTGCTCACTCATTTTGGGGATCCAGTCACCAGAAGCTCCTTCGACTAACTGGACCTAGAAAGAAGAAAGACACTCTCTTCTGACCTGTACACACACTATGCACACAGATGGAACCAACTTCCTGATGATCTCAAATGCGCCCCAACTTTAGCCTCTTTCAAATCTAAATGAAAGGCTCTGCTGTTCTCCTGAGCCTTTGCTTGATTGGTTTCTCTAATGCACTTTGTTGCATTACTTACAACTTATTACTGCACTGTAACTGTATTTCATTTCTTCTCATTTTAAATTTTCAATTTGATCTATCTTAATTGATTTTATTCTTATTGTTTTGAATGTCACTCTAATGTTTTTCTTTGCCTTTGAATTGCCTCCATGTTTGAAATGTGCTATATAAATAAAGCTGCCCTGCCTATGTAAATCATTGGTTTCAGTTTGTATGGAGACATCTGGCTTTACCTTTTCCTTTAATCCTGCCCAAGCAATGACTTGACGAGCAATTGCGGCATAGTTCGGGTTGAATTCAAGAGTGATGAGCTTGGCGTTGGGGGGGAGCAGGCTGGCGATCCGCACCGTGGAGTAGCCGCAGTAGGTTCCCAGCTCCAACACAGTGGCTGGGTTTACCTCAGACACCACTGAGTCAAGAATACAGCCTGTGGCCAAAAATATAAATAAAAATAAATACCAAAACATACAGCAGGGTCAAGTAAGGTAATGATTTTACACATAAAAGCACGTAGTCATGTGATGTGAAATACCTTTCTCATCCCCCACATTCATGGCCCACTCCTTGTTTCTGCAGAACTGGTCGATGGCTTTCACCACGCTGCGAGGGTCTCCTCTAGTGGCGTTCTTCTGCACTGCACTCAGGAGCCGCTAAAGGGAGAAAAAAACACTTCACAATAGGACATTTTTATAATAGGTGTCACAAACAACCTGCTATTAATTATTCATTCATTATTGCTTTTATAGATGATTAATAAGCATACATAAAAGAACTCCTGGGTTGCCAGGTTGTGAGCCCATATTTAAGTGGCAGATCCCATTTGTAGGTGTCTATCCTCTTGCTCTTCAAATTCTGTCAATTGGGATTTTGCTAAGAAGATTCAACAGAATAGCATTAAGGAGCAATAATACAGCATGTAAAGTATACATTTCCCCCTTTCCCACTCTGCCCGTCCCTTCCGCGTCTCAACTGTCACCCCAAACCCTGCTGGCCAAATAAACCAACACTGCCCTTCCTCAGGCAAATACATAAAAACAGATAAAAAACAAAGATGTTCTGTCTCACTTCCTTTATGTGTGTTTTTACCTAAAGAAGACTAGTCGATGACAAAAATGTCACCACCTATGCTTCCAATGTGTGGCTACCTCTCTACTTACATGTTACATGTTTGTCATGTTTGTATCCAGCACCTGTCCCACTGAGGTTTGTGGGCGTGCACACAACTACCTTTAAAAATCAGACACTGCACTGCAAGGCAAATGGACGAAGTGCTAATTATCTTTTTGATTTACTTTCATTAATAGCGTTGAAAAGCATCGCATTCATTTTTACACGTTTCATAGATAATTGTTTTCTTGTCCATAAAGGTACAGAGGCATTACCGAATTAATTTGCAGCTGTAAAAACAAGGCTGGACACTGTTTCTTTCAATATGGAATAAAGTTAAGAATATGTTTGGGGTTTTTTTTTGCATGTAAGTCTTAGCAAAAATAAGTTCAAAGCAGGCATCAATAAAATATAGGAAGCATAATGAGAAAAGGTGTTTGTGTTATTGTACAGTAAAAAAAAAAAGGCTGCTGCAAGCCAGCTTTGTAGACCTAAAGTGATCTGTAGATCAAGATTTCAAGAGCAATATCCTGAACATGTGTTGACCAAGGCATGTGTATATATTCTACCCTCAGCACGGCTCCTGCACACCTGGTTCCCAACTGCTACTACCCGCCTGCACAGCTGTTTCTTGTTAGCTCATTAAGCTGCCTGTGTATACTGCAGGCAGCACCCGTTTGCTGAGTGTCTTTTAACTACCTCTCATGATTTGTCTCAAGAGTTTGCAATTGGGTCTTCCACCAAGACCCTTTCCTAATGACTCATTGTATTTCAATATACTGCAGAGTCCACCGTCAGGTTTCCAGTGAGGTAGTGAGGGTGTTGTACTTTGCATTGGTCAACACTGGGCAACCCAGTCCCTACACACCCATGACACACTCACACGGGTGCTTTCACTGATCTCTTCTCAGGTCTTTCTGGGCAGTGTACCAACTTGACAGACTCCCTCGCTCTCCTGTTAGTTTTGTTGCACACGCTATTGTGGGAAAACCTGATTCTTTTTGTGTACACAGAGTTTCAGCTCAGCAAACACACAGCATACTGTCCAACTTCTATCTGAGCACAGGTCTAATCAACCAGAATACATGAAAACACCTGCGTGGGCGTGCCATAATTGAGTGTTTTAAAAGGGCTTCTAACATTTCCCAATGAATCCAAGGATTTAAACCAGCGACTTTCCAGTCCTCAACTCTGTCCCGACAGCTACATCCTGCCATACCTATAGAAATCCAAAACACAGACAGACAGACAGACACACACACACACACACACACACACACACACAACAGAAAACTATTTCATGGCTAACTGTGTGGTACTAATATTAAAGGGTGCATTAGGTGCATTTTGGTTCCTCATAAAATGTAGACCCAAGGTCAAGTAGTTAATAAAAATGATATATGTTATCTGCCTCTCCTTTTTATGGTGTATACTTCATATATGCTATCAGTATTTTATTACACTATCTGAATACCACCACCATGGCATTTTTACTGCTTGATAAAAATAGCAGGAGAAGCACAGGTGTAACTAATAGCATTAACAATGGCTCTTTTACAGTAAAGTGTCCCAGTGAACCAGCATTCACAATAGTAGTGCAGTGGGACACCTGAATAGAATGCAGCTATTATGAGCGGTATTACACCCATGAAAGGTCTATTGTTTCATGTTAAATCTATTCCTGACCTCCACCTGACTTGTCTTCCTAAAAGCTTAGTGAACCTCAATAATAAATGGGGATCTGATTAAGAGTTGTTTACATCACTGTGTGAAAATGGAGTGAAGTTCAACAATGTCTGCAACAAATGGTCATGATTTCTAAAATGCCAGATCTAGTTTTTCAGCAAAATAGCAGTTTTTACTTGGTGACATTATTGCATTAACTTACTGAGAGAAAAACATTCATTTATTAGCGTTGTGGCTCTATGGATGGCACTGTCGGTCTGTTGGCCGGTTCACCACTCTAGGACTAACTAACTGTAGGATGGATTGCCATGAAATCTTGTACAGAGATTCATAGTCCCCAGAGAATGAAGCCTACTTGGGTTTATGATAATGCCTGCATCAGCCTCAGCTGTACTTTGTGTTTAGTGCAAATTAGCAAATGTTAGCATGCCAACATCCTAAATTAAGATGGTGAACGTGGTAAAAAAAAAAATTATACCTGCTAAACATCAACATGCTATCATTGTCATTTTGATCATGTTAGCATTTCGCTCAAAGCACCGCCGTGCCTGAATACAGCCTCACAGAGCTGCTAGCATAGCTGTAGACTCTTGCTGCAGTCGAATAGTCAAAAAATGTACGTCCTGCGTCTTTTCCTAAACACTTTTCCTCGACCTCAATGGAAAACGTCATGAGGTCAAGGAACGATGTGGAGAATTCATAAGGACTTAGGAAAAGACAACTGCGGTGCTAAAAGAATCCGACAGTACACTAGGCTACGTAACTATGCGACAGACCGATGTTATTGACGTGATCACTTCAAATGTTGCCACAAGGAATTGTGGGACAGCATTATCTCCTTTCCTTTGGTAAAGGATGGTCCAGTGTACCCTATGCTAAAGGAGATAAGAAAGGAAGCACTGAAGCACCTTTCCTTAGCATTTAGAGAAGTTGACCAGCTCTCATCATGGCTGCCACTTAGATACTTCCGGGTCATTTCACTCAGTTAGGAACCTTCCTAAGCAAAAAAAACGATTCGACTGCAGCCTTAGTCTTGTTAAGGTAGAAATCATTTTTCAATAGTCAAATATTAAATTTAATTTGTATTGGAACATTTATAAAAATGCTTACTTATTAGAACTACTTGCATGTACAAGTACCCACATGTACGTTAGTGGTATTGACATTTGACCTACACTGTGTGTATGTGGCCACTCCTATTTTCTGTCAGCCTACAGCTCATCATCACTCAGTCTCACAGGACTACATCACACCAATCTGGTCATTAGTGTGTTAGGGCTGCTCTTGTAAGAGGTGAATACTGTATATTGAAGGCACACCTGAGGACGTGTGGACTGAGTCAGCATGTCCAGCATCCACTCCACAATGACAGCATGCCAAATGATTGCCAGTCCTCCATGATACTGCACAGCAGCGGGGATCACCCACCTGTACAGAGCATACAGAAAAGCTGCTCCACCGGTGCAACTGTAAAGAAGAGTCAGCCACATCCTGCAACCAAGAGAGACAGAGAGCGTAAAATCAATTCAGCATGGTTATATGGTGCTGCATTGTGGAAAGAGGCTGGGATAAATGAACCACAGACACACAGAGCAAGAACAACACATCTGCATGAGATAAATGAAAGCTCTCATGTCTCCCCTCGCTCTACTTCTCCCTTTGTGTAGGGCTAATGAGATGGGTGTTTACTATGCAGTGTACAATACTGTTACTGCTCCTGTTTTCATTATCAGCTGCTGCTGCCAGGTCCAAGCTGTACACCCACACACACCTCAACGTGGTGGTATCACTGTTGGATATCAACTGCAATAAGCACAGCCAGACAACAGCGCTTTGTGTGCAGCTTTCCCACTCTCAGAAGCAATTAGTCTTCTTAGATATCTCGAGCACAGACGGATTGGGAAGAATAGAGCAAAAAGGAGGCGAAAAGCACAGCCAGAATCCTACACAAGGACCTCTTCTGTGGGAAAGCAGTGAAGAGCATTACCTTGCACTTATAATGCAACTGTGAAAGACCAGTGGTGGTTGAGGTAATTCCTTTTGATTTGGACTTTGAGTTGCATGGCAACTGGCTGGGGGGTTAAGAGCTGTATCACAAAAGGCAGAGCACTGGGACTTTAACCTTTACTTTGGCTTCATCCTAACGTACACACAACCAACAGATTCAGAAACAGGAATGCAGAATAGCCTTGGCATGGCTTGAGAAACACACGCCCAAGTTACATGCTGCGCATACTATCTAGCAGAATTCAATCTCTATGCAAATCACATGATAAAAAGTTTTCAAATAAAAGAACAGGAAGAAGAACAGGAATATAAAAGGCTTTCAAAATATCCAAAATGTGTCCATTATTGAAGATAATACATTATTTGTTGTGAAAATGGCTTGACTGAGGAGTATCACCAGTCAGTTTGGCACTAAATCATATCTTTGTTCTCCCCCAATTTTACAATACTGCGAGTGCACACACTCTTCAGTCCAAAACAGGAATTAAAACCAGACTGAGCACAGGTCTCCCTTGAGCAACACAGGGAACAAACACTTGTTAGGCATAAAAAAACACCTCATGCATTCTGAAAGGGTCTCTCACTAAAATCTAACAGAAAATACGACTCACATGTGTGGGCAGGCGGCGCTCCCCGTCCTCTTCTCACCTCCTCTCGCTTCTGGAGGAAAATCTGTGAGTTTTTCTAACAGCCGGACATATGCCTGCGTTTACATGAGACTAACTCCTCCCTCCTCTTCCTTCCATCCCCCTCTCGGAGCTCTGCTGAATGTGAGCAAGCAAGGAATGCACAACAGACCAAATCTCAATGGCCAACACACACACACACAGGCACACACTCAGGGAGGGAGGGATTCCTGCTTGGAATTTAATGATTTCTTCAGGTTAACTGTGTAGTAGAAGCAGTATTAAGTATCTCATTTCCATTTTGATTAGATTTTCAGCCTTTTCTCCAAAAATACCTAAAATGAGCTTACTATCACAGACTGCTTTTTGTTGATTTTAATAGCACATACATATAAACTGCCTTTTTCTGTGGTAAGTCATCAGGGTAATCCTTCAAGTTGACATTTCTGTGCTGTGTGAGTAAATCCATAAATACCTCTGACTGGTTTACCACTACCTTTTCCCTACTTAAACAAGCATTTCTTCAAGGTGAGGTCTTAATTTACCTGTCTTAGAAAAAAAAACAAAAAAAAACAATCTTATGTCAGTTTATTGAAATTCAAGAACTTTCCAGTGAGACAAAACTTCTATTTTGTCATCACTGTGCTTGAATTAGATGTGACAGCCATTAAAAGACTAAAAGACCGAGCAACCCAACTGGAAGAAGGATCTTACTCAGGCTAATAAATATTCATGAAAGCTGCACTCATGATGCCAGCACCAGACTACTACTGTACATCCCACAGCTGTCCGAGTCCCATGTCACGTGCGATGCGTCCAAGCCTGCTCGTGAACAGAGAGCTAGTCCACTGGGCTCTGAACAAGACAGAGCTGGCATGCCTAGGAGGTGATCCAGGGGTGTTTCAGACACTGGGCAGCCGTGGCTCTCTCCTGTGGCAGCAGCTCCAACATGGTCAGAAGGAACGAGCTGAACTGGACGGCTTCCTCCCGTGGCCACTCGTACTTATCCAGCAGGATATCCAACAAGCTCCACGGTTTTAGCTTTGAGATGTGTCGCAGTTGTCCTGCACAGGATAAGAAGTCAGCTGATACACCACTTGCGTCTGCTTTGAATTATTAAACAGGTACTGCACACTTAAATGTGTTTTTTGAGCTGTAAACTAAATGACACATCAGTGCTGGTGTTAATATTGACATTTCTTATCAAATGTATAAAAAAAATCAGCATTTCATGGGTTGAAAATGGCTCAGCACGCCATCTACTGTTTTAAATCAGCCCTGAACCTGCGAGGCCAATGCTGACATAGAGTCGACCGGTTGGGACCTGTCTACGTCATGAAACTGATATTTAAAAAAGACTCTAATCAGTATCAGTCAGTCTCCCCCATGTCTCCTGACCCACACACTATGTAGCCACGAGGCCACGCCTCCTATAGTTGTTGTTCCCTCACTCGTTGCATTTTTTTCTAATTGCTGGGAGTGACGGTTCTAACTGAATCTGAGGGTGTAGTTACACTTTAAATACTGTTTTTGCAAATAAATTGTTAATATCAAGTTTTTAAATGTATCTCAGTCTTCATGAAACAAAACACAAAATCCTTTTTTAAGCATGACAACTTGAGTCAGACTATAAGTTGCTGGATATTGTCCAACTATCAGATGCAGGTCATTTGGCCGTATGCTGAGCAAATGAGCATTTCTAAAGTATTACTGTATTTGTAATAATTCAGTACATTTTACCTTTACGGTTGAAGTATTGTTTGGAATTTCTGCCTGAGAGGGCAAACTGGCATGGAAGGGGTCCCAGCAGCTCAATGATGTGGGCAATGTGATCTGAGAGAACACGGGCAGATACTATATTTAGTATAGCACATTTAGCTGAATCAAGGACAAAAGGGATGTAGTGAAGAACACCAACCTTCCTCGCGGGAGAATGTGGCTCCTGATTGGGGGTCGAACAGATAGTCCCCTGTGGCCAGCTCAAAAGCCTGAAGTACACATAAAGGAGCAGAAAATGTGGTTGTGTGACACGTCTAGAAATGGCAATGCTGGAATGAAACATGAAGAGAGATTTGTTTTTTTCATGCAGGTGCTCGGCTCACCATGCAGGCAGTGCTCCAGATGTCGGCTGGTGTGTCGTAGTCAGCGCCGATCAGAACCTCCACAGACCGGTACTGACACGTCTGAATGTCCTCAGTGAAGTGTTTGTGCTGACGGCAAGAGAGGTGAGATTTTAAGGTTCCACTATTAAATTACCTGCATCTCTGACTATCTGGCTCCGCAAAAAGTGTCAAATTAACTACAACTTATTTAACTTTTTCATGAAATTACAGACTTTTTACTTTTAAGTATGTGCATATGAATATCTTAGCCAAAATTATGTGGGTACAGTATGCAATATTATCTCAATAATTATAATATGTAGTTGTAAAATGATACAAAAATATGCCTTTACTTACTACAAAACTAAACTAATTAAGACAGATTTCAAATCACAAGACTAAGAGTCTACAGCCATGCTAGTGGCTTGGCTAAATACCAACGCTGGCATGCTAACATGCTCACAATGACAATGCTAATATGCTGATGCTAAGCAGGTGTAATGTTAACCATGTTCACCATCTTAGTTTAGCATGTTAGCATGATAACATATAGATGAGGCTGATGGGAATTGAATTAGTTTTGCAGTTATTTGATCTTAAACCAAAGTACAGGATACAAAGAAATGTTGACATGATGATGTGGCCAGATGAAAGTCAGGGGATCATCAAGATTTGTACCAAATTTCATGGCAATCCATCCAAAAGTTGTCAGATATTTCTGCCTGGACCAAATTGCCATCCCTTGCCAGCATGCCGCTAGCATGGCTAAAAGAAAATGTTATCAGAGAAAATTGTCTGTTTCTCGGACTCTGCTAAATGAAATGAGAAGCATAACCACCACCACTGGGTAGCACTGAAATGCACATGATTATACTGTATGTCTCTGTCAAGCTATATTTCAAATCAGCCCACGCAGTCGTGTCTCACTGGAAACATATGGCAGCTGTGTTTTTCACTGGAGGGCAAGTAGATACAGCTACCATACTGTGCTCTGCAGAAAGCACCTGTCGATTTCGGTTGTGTAAAAATGATTTGTGTTGTAAGTGTTTTATAAACTAGACATGTTGCCATCTATAAAACACCTCACAACTTGCTTCATTGCTCCGCAAAATTCTTTTTTTATCCTGAACTCCTTGATTTAGGACACATTTTTCCAGATAGGGCCCACCCATTTATTAAGATTTATTTAGACACTTTTTCCACCACTCCACCTACAAATCAAATCTTCACTTAAATTTGGTACATAGCATATTTTCATAACCCTGAAAATAATTTCTGCTATTAATTTGTTGGGTTTTTTCCAAAGAAGTTTTTGTATGATTGGTTGCCAAGTTCTTATCAGCGTGGTCTTTTTAATGTAATTCATGAACCCATTGAGCAGCTGCAGCTGAATTTACATGACATACGCACATGTCAACTCCAAGCAATCCTGCAAAATTTGATAGCATGATAAATATGAACGAATTTAACTCAAGAGTCTTATGCGGGATTCATCATAAATAAAGATCCAGATATTAAAAAAAGTTCTATTGTCAAAATAAATGATGGATTATGAAGGATTATAAAGCCATGGAGGAGGTATATGCACTTACTGATAGGGTAAGATCTTTAAGGTTTAGTTTGCTTGTTAAATAATTACTCACCACCCAGCAGGCATTGCCCAGGTCAGCAATCTTGATGAGGATTTTATCAGCATTCTGGGGCTTTAGTAGGTCCAAAAGTACATCCGAGTCACTGATACCTAAAATACATAAAAGAATGTGACAGCTAAGAAGACCAGACTAGGATAAACATTGAGTGTACTGATGATGCTAGGTAATCTATATAGTAACATACTGTGTAAATATTAGCTTGTGGAAACACGCCAACAAAGGAAGAGGAACAATCTGCTGACATAGTTTAGAAAAACACAAATGTGATGAGACTGACCACGGGGAGAGGATGGTGAAGGTGGACACGGCTCTTTGTCTGCAGTCTGATGCAATAACACTGATCTAGAGCCAGAGACAGGAGCATCTGTGTTGAGGTCTGGCCACGACCAGATGGAGTCTCTGTGGCTGCGTGGAGTTGAGTCCAGCATGTCTTCCAACAGCAGGGTCTGTCTCCTTAACGTGACGTTAGGACCTGTGAGCTCAGAGTGACGGGTGGAGCTGCGGGTGCTAGACGGAGCAGGGGCATCAGAGAACGACACGTGAAGTTTGTCTTTCTGGTTGTGACCGGATGCACTCTCCTGTCCTCGTCGACCCCTGTCTTTCCTCGCCAGTCGCTTGATCGGGCTCCTGGAGACCTTGCTGGACTGCAGGGGTGCAATCAGTTGTAGGAAACAATCACAGGTGAGTAAAACTATTTGTCTGAAAAGTTCACGATCACAACTTCACGCCTGTTTTGGAGGCAAAGCAAATCATGCAAATAAAAGCCACTATGTAGGATTTCAAAATGTCTGCCTTTGGTGCCCCCTAATGGTAGCATCAAAAAACATTCAATATAACATTCACATATTAAAGAAGCATTATGTATTCTATGACCTTTAATCAGCTTCTTTCACCAACATATCTAACACATATAAATCCTAAACTCTTAGCATGTTTGTGCATGCCATGCATTCCTTCCCCATAGGTGTTTTTTATGCATACTGTCTGTAGTTACCATAAGTTTGACATGAAATCCATGTATCGATATCTCAATAACAAAATGTGAAGCTGTTACCTTACGGGCTGTAAAACAGTAAGTTGCTAACAACAAGCTATATTGAAGCCCCAACAACAGTTGTTGGAAGGACATCAAGATCTGCAGTTGTGTCCTCTTACAGAAGCCTACAACAAGCAACCCCCCACCCCCCCAAACAAACACACACACACACACACACACACACACAGACACACACACACACTTGTCCCACCCCTTTGAGCTACAGGAGCCTGTTAGTGACACAACAATACCCCAAGAGCAAGTTGGCAAATTTGAGCAGAGATTCAACGCAAGCATATGTCACCATGCAAAATCTAATCAGGGACTATTTCAGTGTTTCTATCTCTGGCTTATAATTGTGATAGTATTACACTATACTCATAGATACTTAGTATTTCTTGTTTTCTACCCTCTTCATATACAGATCCAATTTTAACCCAGAATAAGAATGAAGAAATACTGTGGCTTGCTTTTTTGATTAGACAACAAGGCTTTTTTGCTCCAATCATTTGTGAAAATTAGTTGTGTTGCTCACATAACTGCAGGAAGTGGGGTGGCATTGCTGTAATAACATCATGAATAAATGTGTGTGTGTGTGTGTGTGTGTGTGTGTGTGTGTGTGTGTCTCCCTGTCCCTCCTCTCCAGCCACATTTCTGTTTTCCCAGGCCCTTCAGTGCTATTCTCCACTAGTCCACCAGATGCCCTCAGACTTTCCCTCCTTTCCCCATCACCTGACTGCCCCACCCAACTACACACCTGTTCTTACTTACTCTGCAGCTGGACTTCTCCACCCACCTCCTCACCTGCATCTCATTCTCTCATCAGCCTCCCTACATATACCAGTCCACTTCCTTTGATCCAGTGTTGGTTCATTTTAGTTGCTATGTTGCTCTCTTGCCTTATGTTTGTGCCTTTGAGCTTCTGTCAACCCAAACCTGGACCTGCCTGCCTACCCACCTTCTGGTACCTGACTGTGAGATCAAATAATACAATAAATCATTGAACTGCCCCAGTCTGCTTGTTCTGTCTGTGTTTGGGTCCTTTCCTTGCAGCCTGCACTTGCGTGTAGATTAAGGATTCAAATCTCTTCCTTCTTGAGCATCACGGTCATGATTATATCAAACTGAATCAACAAAAGTGTTAATGAAGTGTTGCTTGTCTAGGACTGCTGTCTGACAAAGTGAGTTAGTACATGTCTGATGCCCTGCGGTTTCATGATTGCACATGTCCTATATCGAGTTCCAGGCTGTAGATGATGATGTCAAGATGCAATTAAGTGCGAAAGCAAAACACAACATTCATCTTACCCACTGCCCAAGAGTGTGGAAAACCCCAGTCAGCTTCCCCAACAAGTTGGACAAACTCTTAGGAAGTCATAGCAGAAAAGCACAGGTCATAATGCAATTATAACAAAATATAAATGTAAAATCCTAATACAATGAACAAAATAATATTGGTCAGAGGAATACATTTCAGGTTGCACACCTGTTTTTCTCTGGATGTTCTGTTCTCTGGCAGGAAGTGGAAACATCAGCAGGGAAAAGAAAAAAAACAAAATTTTTTCTTGCACTTAATCAAGAACGCCTCCATCAGCCTGGTACTCGCAGATTCCTGTGACGCATATTCCTTTACAATTGAACCTAGACATAAATGGGACATGCATGTGATAATGCTAATGCAGCATCACTAACCTGGGGAGCTAGTGAAAGCAGAGGACACTGGCAGCTGCCACAGCTTGGTGTTGGCTGCCAGGTTCTGAATGTAAACCTCGTCCACTCTCAGGAGGATGTTTTCTGGCTTGATGTCTGTGTGGATAATCTTGCATTTAGTGTGCAAGTAATCTAAACCCTGCAGAACCTGTGATAAGAAATGAAAATATAATTACTGTCACTGAGGAGCAAAAATAGAAGATAATCTGTTTAAAAAAAAAACTCAGTCAGTGGTGAAAGACAGGGAGGATGATTTAAGATGGAATAAAGGCTTGCTCAGCACCTGTCTAAGGATGCTCTTAACGCAGGGCAGGGGAAGGCCAGTGTAGTTGGATTTGATGATCCACCTCAGCAGCTGGTGGCCCAGCACCTCCAGAACCATGCACACGTCTGGTGAGCAATTAAGGACTTTGTTTCATCCTGTACAGCTTGGGGTATTTAGAGTTTATTGGGTGTTTGGAGAACACCTCTTTTCATCTTAAAGTCCTACTACTGTGGTATAAGGATATCCTCACAGTGGCATCTGTTTGTTTCTGTGTAGGCACACTTGTAAACAGTGGAACTTCAAAAAACTACTTGATAGAAAAAAGCCATACCTGCACCACAAGCTACAGAGTAGGGGATTATATTATATGTCTGTGTAAAGGATACGCTCTCCATTCACTCCAGTGATCCTGAAGTCATCAATGAGGTGCACGATTCTCTCACGTTTTGGATCTTTGGGGTCACTGTCCCTTACCTGATGGTCATAAAGTGAACATATTACAATATCAAAATAAATGTATACAAATGATAAAAACAATCACACTGTGATAAAATAACTTGCTAACATCTATAAAATGCAATAACATTGCAGCTATTTTTTGGAATATACGCCACAGTGAGAGATGCAGGTGATGTGTATATAAAGATAACAAAATCTTTGCACATAGGCTGAGCAACTGTTAATATTGCCAAGACTGAGAGCTGCCAGAGAGCTCCACACACAATATTATATATTATGATACTTGTATTATGACATTCATTTTGTGTAAAACTCCACCCGGTCTTTCTCTCTCACACACAGTGTATACAGTGCATTATTTCCCCCTCATCTCTAATAAGTCACAGTTTTGGATCATCTTCTCCCCATGATACACTTCTTTCAATATCAGATATCAGATAGAGAATGTTCCAGTCTCTAATTAGTGACACCGGAAATTGCATTTTATGCCACCATTACCAGTCTCACTTATTAGTGAATCTTCCTGCTCCACAACCACCACAGTGTAAACAGTTGTGTCTTTGTGTTGACCATTCACTGACTCACAAACATTAACAACACTCTAGCCAGATCTACAGGTGTATAGTAAGAGTACTCTAAAATTACTAAAAACTATTGAGTATGCACCTTTAAAAAAGCATCTTAAACAAAAGCAATGTGGTCTCACTGACACATTTCAGAAGTTTGATCTCATCCAGTGCTGTCTCTGTGAATGTTTGAGCACTCCTCACCACCTTCAGAGCCACAAAACGCCTCTTCCTGCATGCAAAAATATAAATATCATGTTTATATCATATTATATTATCACTACATTATGTTATTATGTTATATGAAAAGTCAAAACAGTCAAACCCGTACTTACACCATATCCCAGCAGAGCCATACAGTAGAGAAGTGACCCCATCCCAACTTTCTAACCACTTGGTAACAGTCAACGAAAATCTCTCCGATCTCTACAGCGTAGTAACCACCTGCAACACAATGTACCGCCTGCATCAAAGAACACATCTCAACCAGTGTGTTGGAGTTCGGTGAAGAGGCGCTGCCTACCAATGCCATAGTCAGCAGGATTCTCCTGTTGCTCATCATAAGATCCCAGAGGCTCAGGGGGATGAGGATGTATCTGTACAGCTGGAGGGCAGTGGGCAGGTTTGCTGGACGGGGGGGGAGGTTTAGGACTCCCTGGGGAGGGGGGAGGGCTGGGTTTGACAGGTGGATTTGAAGAGTTGGCTGAATAAAGGGCTGATATGGCAGCAGCGTATGAAGATGACATGATGGTGTTCGAGCACCCCTGAAGATGGGCCCAGATGACAGCAGCACTCAGGGAGGAGGCTACAACAAAAAGTAATTTGCATACTTTAAAAAATGGAAAAAAGTTCTTCGATCATGCTTACATCTTTGAAACAAGAGGTTCCTAGCTGTTTGTCCCTGGCAGCTAGTTTGTGCTTTAAGGCACCGACTGCAGGAGGTTGTTTGCAATGACATTTCAAAGGGGCGAGTGAATGTGTATGTTTATTTTTAGCTGGATGAGTGGCATGTCAACGTAAATAGCTCCTGACACTGGCCCAGCTGCAACAGAACTTTTCCTGGACTACTACAGTGTGGACAGGCACCACAGTTGTAAACATGAACGGCTGGCAATTTTTCATGTTCTTTCAAGGGATATCTGGCTAGAGCAATTATTTTGGTAAAGACAGTAAACTGAAAAACACAGTCTTTCAGACAGCTCTCACTGTACTCAATAAGTGGGATAGCGGGCTTATTTTTGTGTGGTTGTACACTTTGTGTAATAGTGCTGATGTCTACAAGAGATCAAGAATGCCAATTATTACCGGTACTTCAAAATAAAAGTCTCTCGGTGTTGGTTTCCTTTATAAAACCTGAGAGAGGCTGCCATATCCTGCCATATTAATACAGTGTACAGTGAATAAACAATACGCACTCAGCTGCTGTGCACTTAATAGTTAGCTTGTTTGTTTAAATATTCTTAGCTTGACAGGATAAAATGTTCAAACATACATATACACATTTTTAAACTTATATTTCGGAAACTTAACTGTTTGCTTTTATGGTGAGAGAAAAACAAATCCAACAAAAACATACAGCTCATTTTCACACAAGTGCAATATGTTAGGTAAAACTGAACGTAAAATGAATATTCGTGCAAGCTAGCTTTGTTTTGACTTTGCCACTTGTTACGGTGTGTTTGCCTAAAATCCATGACACTTTACAGATGTACAGCTAGCTAAACGTTTTACATTCTTCTGCACTGCTTGATAGTTAAGTATTAAGTGTTAATGTCTCTTGTTTTACAAAATTTATTTTGTATACTGCGTACATACTTGTCATTTATTCAATGACTTCCGTTGCTTTGACACCAAGTCAAACACTGTTTTATTCTGAAGGCTTTTGCAGGAAGTCTATTCTAGTCTAGTATTCTGGCCTAAATAAGTGCAGTACGTGTTGCGGGTCTTGACGATGAGACTTGGTAGTACAACAACTCAGTGAGCCTTATTCGCTCGTGATAAATACTCAGTAACAGTAGAGGAGGAGCCTACTTACCCCTGTGTGTGATATATCCAGATTTAATATTTGCACCAATAAAACGAGCCTGGCACGAGGACCGCAGAGTCCTTCAGCCCGCGTGCTCTGCTCCTCACCGTGTAGTCTGTGTGACTGAAAAAGCACTCAGGTCCAGGAATAGCAAGCTGTTGCTTCTGCAGCTGTACTGTGTTTCTGACATTTATCACCATGTAGCCACCACTTCTATTTCCAGAGGTGGTGAGGAGGTCATTCTCTTGTCTATTATTTTATAATCCAATTACAGGATTTAGAAATAGGCAGGTCTCCATGACAGAATTATGGTAGGCTAGGCCTAATGCTCGTAGGAAATTATAAAAGGTTCCATAATGCAGTTAGTACACTATACAAGATTTTCATTAAATGACACATCATCATAAATCAAAAGAAAATACATTTTAAACAAGTGACTCAGATAATAATAAAACTAGTCACTTTTCATTTAAGAACTAAAGTATGGACTTCATCTAAAATATTGAAACACAGCTTAAAGGCCCTTCACATCACAACTACGGTCTTTGTACTGATTACCTCTTATCAAGAGTGTGTGGGCGAGTACACATGGGACAATTTAGACATTTACCGTATTTACTAGTACATAAAGTCTAGTGACATTACGCAATTCCTAGAATAGGCCTTTTTCTTTTTATTCAAGTATTTTTTTAGTAATTTTTTTTTTGTACAGACAGAGATGCAAAAGGTCTCAAACTGGGGACGTTGCAGCAGACATTTTGACTTATCATAGCAGGGAAACCAAAGATGTAATTAATCAATTTAATACAGTGCTACATTCCACTTGCTTTTACTAGTTTTAGGGTCCTATAACTGTGTATGCTGGTACACTTAAATAGAGCAGAGCCATCATTAACACTATTAATTACACCTGTGCTTTTTCTGTATGACAAGTCGAAATGTCTGCTGTGAAGTAGTAGTAGTAAGTAGAAACTGCCTTTCATTTTTATTTAGAAAAGGAAAAACAGACTAAAGACTAAAGAATAAGAAACAAAAAAGAAGTAATGACTTCATTACATCAGCAAAACTTCACTGCTTCCACTATTACTGTATGTCTTACAATAAACAAACATGTCTGACACATTCTGTGCTGATTTCAACATGACACTTTATTTAGTAGAATGAATGCACAATCTCATACATACAGTATAGGGCAGGCCTATTTAGTCTTATTTCAAAGGCCTGGTTATAAAGAGAAAACAGCTGCACTTAAATATCTAAAAAAAAAGAAAAAAAAAGGAAGAATCAAATATTAACACGTCACACTGCTGAATGAAATGGTTTTAACACACATTACCAATTCCCACACTGATGAGAAAGAGCTACAGTAGATAGCTACAAAATGTTATAGGTTCATAAATAGAATATAGTTTGAATAAATTTGCTTCAGAGCTAAATTTATATAATTTATTTTCAACTTACAGAGTACATTTTATGAAAAATACATTTACGACCCCCAGTGCACAGCAATTTGGTCTTTGATTTCAGGTTTTAACCAGCTGGAAGAAGCTGTATGAAGCTGAATACTGAGAGGATGTGAACACACCAGACAGCAGAAGAAGCCGGCCAACATTCAACGGTGTGCTACAGTTTGTAACAGAGTAGAAAACAACGTCACTTATGACAAACGTAAAGAATTACATTCAAATGAGTCCCGAGATGGCCAAAGATCAAGTACATTAAATGGAACAAACACAAACTTTAAAATATATGTTAAGTTCTGTTTACACTAAGATGATTTTAATGTATTATTCTGATTTTCTGATGTTTATATTGCAGAATTCTATCAAGACTCTGATTGCAGACTTATATCAAAATATATTATGACACATAACTACTTTGATAAAAAAAAAAAGAAGTTCATTTTTTTAAACAACACAAAACTACGCACATGAAATGAGTTGAAATCATTACAAATACAAAAATCAGCCAGAATGAATTCTCATAAACAAATGTACTGGTATGAGACCTGCTCACACCGCCATTCAAAACTGCAGCAGCCCTATTCTGTTCACACCACCAACCTCACTTTTTTACAACCAATGAAATAGTGCTCACTTGGGGGTGGAATGAGTGGAGGGAGGTTATTTTGATTAAATACTTATTATGTGGTTAGTTTTAAAAACTACATTGTTAGTATGGGAATAAAATATCAGCTTCAGACTCATCAGTACAATCCACACTATATACAGACTAGCACTCAGATAGACCTTCACTAGATGCTGACAAAACTCACTTTCCTTAATTTTTCCCAATTATAAACTCTGTCAAAAGCTTCATACTGTCTGTCATCTCTCTTGGATACAATTTCATAGAGAATTAAGGCTTAAGATGTTCATAAAGTGCTCCATATGACACTCAAATCCTCCACAACTAATGATTTGATATGAGTAAATTATTGTCATACAGTCAGGTGCTACTGCTATACAGAAGGTCTCAGAACAGCCCTCAGGTTTGTCCTAAAACTGGTCTAATTATTCTGTCAAGGTCAGCACAGAGAAAGCTACATTTATCAGCCAGCACTGAGCTGAATCTAGAAAACAAACTGAAAAATCACAATATATATTCCAAATACCCTAATTTAGTGACATCAGCTGCTTTCACTTTTTGATTAGACTAAGCTCACAAAGGCTTAATGCTAGCATTTCAGATTATTAGAAAGCACTTTAAAGTTTTCTAACCAAGGTTTAGTTTTGATATTAAAACATTTAGGCACTCCCATCCGCTACACCAAGTATGCTACAGTTCATGGCCCCGTTTCATTTATCGGACATGGAAAATACAAATGGGTGTGAAGTTAGCGGCAAATGAAGACTGAAGCATGTTTCTGCATTTTTATATAGTTTACAAACACACATGCACCGGCATGTATTAATACTTTTCAAATGATGTGAGCTCATATAGCATCTTTGTATATCACACGATTAATGAGCAATAAATTACCTCTTTAATATAACTGTTCTTTATATCTCAGAAGATACAAAATAGTAATTTAGAGTTGTATATATTCTGTAAAAAAGTATATGTCGGGAGACTTTTCAGGGTTATTAGGAAGGATTTTACTGCTTGTGTTGGACCAGAAGTATCGATATATGAAGTACAGCATGACCATATTGTTGTTAGATAACTCAACTCCAGTATACATCCGCATGAGAACACTGGGTGTGAAGTTCATATACTGGTGGGATCAGCTAGAACACGGGGAACTTGCCAAGGCTTTTTCACACTGTACAGCTACAGTTTGTCATTTATTCCAGTCTCTTTCTGCTGAGGTTGCCGTGTTTTGCTTCGCTGTTGAGGTCACGTTGTATCAACTTGTCTGTGTGACTATGTGAGTCTTAGTGAATGTGTGTGTGAGGCTACGGTGTTTTTGCTCATAAAATGTAGTGTGTGTGTGTGTGTGTGTGTGCGTGTATATAAAGATGGACCGACATGACAGCTCCAAAAAGTGAAGCCAAAACATTTCAATCGCCCCCTGGTGGTATATCGCCCCCAGTATAGGTCAAAAACCCCGCCCCCTCCATGTTAGTAGATTGGACATGGGCCAAACTGTAAAAATCAAAGTAAACGTCAAATAAAATGTTCCCAAAGGTGGTTTTTGTCATTTAAGTAGTTTTTATCATGCTGTTGTATGTTCAAGAGTTAATTTTTATGATACGTTTGGTTTCACTTAGTTATTTGATGCTATAAAAACGGGATGTCACGTCATGATTGACAACTGTGAGTGTGCTCACAATTGGTTCAGGCGGGTGTATGGGCGGGAACTCGATCACTACTGCGCAGACTCTGGCTCCAAATGATGTCACCAGCGCAAGATGGCAGCACCTGTATCCGGGATATTTTGGCTTCATTTTTGTACAGTGGGAGGAAGTGGAGACGCGTCGTCCATCTTTATATACAGTCTATGGTGTGCACATGTGTGTGTTCTGCTGCTTCAGACTAGGGTGCCTGGATCTGCACTGGGTTCCTTTGGGGTCACCTCTTGCATCTGTGGGTGAGGAGTGTCCTGATAGAGAGAAAACTCCATCGACCTGTTGAGGAGGCAAGACAAAATCAATATAGCACTCCACAAACAAGAGACAGGCACCACTGTGACAAACGTCTTCATGAAATAAACAGAATGAATCATGGTCAGAATCTAATAGAGCTCGGGCTGCTGTCTCTCATGGGCCACTTTAGGCAATTCAAGGAAGCCTGTGAGTGAGAAAACTTGAGTGTTTTTAATCAGGAGACATCCGAGTGCCTGGAATTTGGCTTGAGGCAAACAGCAGCAGATAATGCTGACCACGCAAAATACAAGCAGAAACAGCCACCACTGTAAAAGTCACGGGATGATAGATGGATTGGTTGGGAACAGAGTGAGAGTAATAACCACCATCCTCTGCTGTGCTGGAAGACTTGCTGCCAGCCTCCAGTGAGAAAGATATTTAAGCGATTCTCAGTGGTAAATCCTGAGTGACTGACTGTATTTGCAAACATGCAAGTTGGGAATTGTAGTTAAAAAAATGTATTCCTACCTAGCATCTAAAACATACAAAATGCCCTTTGAAATCAGATGAAATAATGTGTCTTAAAAGTGATAGTACCACGTAACTGTTAAAAGCAAAACAGTGTACAATAATTAAAGGAAAGGGTCCATTCCTTTAGGCTTCTTTAAAAAAGTTTTTATGATGTATGTGTATGAATTCTAGCTCACAACACTTATGATGATTCCCGCTAATAGACATACAGGTGTAAAAGTGACAAAGCAACAAGATAAAAAAACAAAAACACTGACCTTCCATGCAGCGGGTGACCATGGAAGCTGGCTGACTGGGGTATCTGAGACCTGTGGAGGTTGGCTGGTTCACCTTGAACAGACTGGGCCTGGTGCACCAGCGGGTGGGGGTGTGACAGGCGAGAGATCCCGGCCTCGTGGCCCTTTGAGGCAGCAGGAGGATAGCCGAGGGCGTTCCTCAGGTACCAGTCCCTCAATCCCTCCAGAGCCAGGGCTTTATGCAAGCTTCGCGTTGAGTCTTCTGGGGTCGGGAGAGAGAACTGTGGGGGTCTGCGGCTGAAGGAGGGGCCAGACAGTTCGGTCTGGTAGGGGTGCAAGTTGGGGATGGAGGATGTGGTGGTGCCAGAGGCAGGGAGGGGAGACTCGTACGCTGACAGGAGAATGGCATCCTGGGGATGCTGCTGCAAAGGAATAAAGGGTCCACAAGATTTGGTTCTGGTGACTTTGACCCTGCGCAGCTCAGCCTGGGACCCTCGGAGGACCATGGGGCTGTAAGGAGGTGCAGCGCTGGGGAGGTGCACCTGGGAATGGGAAAAGCCGTTGACATGGGGAGGCACTGCCGCAGTGGAGGAGCGAGGAGAAGACATGTCCTGCCAGATCCTGCCTGTGGACTGGTACAGGTGGTGCTGCACTTGCATCCTCTGCTGTTTCCCCCAGATATAGTCCATCAATAGCTCATTGTAGCCTCCACCAGCCCCTCTGCTGCCCATGGACAGACGCATTTTGGCCTGTTCCACAGAGCCATCGACATGTCTCTCAGGGCTGCCCAGGTGAATGTGTCGCAGCTTGCCATCAGTCAGCGTCTCTGAGCTCTTGTAGGGCCCTCCTCTGGGAGGCATGCCGTTTCTGGGAGCGGGATCATCAGGGAGGCTCGATCTATCCAGCAGGGCCTCTGAGCTGTTGCTGCGCCTGGCCCGGGAGCTGTAAGGGCAGCCTCGACGGTCAGAAGCAGAGCCCTCCTGGGCCAGTGGAATCATATAGGGCACATCCAGGCTGCCAGACCACTGCTTCAACCCATTACCACCCGACGCATCCGACCTAAGGCAGAGATTAGCACAACAGCTCACATTAGGAGAGGACTCCAAGCAACTATGGATACAGAAAAGTGAGGGAAAGCAATTTTAATCAAAACCATGTAACAGCATTTCACAGAAAATAACAACATTTTTACGCTTAAAGACCAAAACGAGAGCTCAAGCCCTTGCTGGTAGCTAAATATGACACTAATTGTTGTTACAACCCTGACTGTGTCTGCATTGAACTAAGTCATTAAGCCATTTCCAACCACACAGTTATCACAGTGAGAGGAAGCAGCACAGTATCACAGATTACCTGACGTGAACACTGATTGGAGCAGTTCGGGCCAAGAGGGGAGTAGCTGGAACACTTCTGCCTTCGACGTTCGATGCACTTCTCGGTAAAGAGTGGGTTGGGCTGTGAAAAGTAACACAAGATGACATGGATGTATTTAACATTTATATGAACACACACAGAGTATGTACACTCTCAGACACATCAAGCAGACTGCACAGCTTGCAGCGTCTAAGTACCTAACAGAGCTTGTGACAGAGTTGCGGCGTGTCCTCATCTCGTAGTAAATCTCAACTGGAGACAACTTCCTGCTGATCCTGTGGTCAGGGCTGCCCACAGTGAGCCGGGGCTGAGACAGAGAGCGCTGGTCAGCAGCCACACTGGGAGAAGACTCTTTTGGGAGAAGAAAAACAAGGGAATGATCTTTTAATGAAGCCCACTCAGAAAAATGATCACTTTCATTAAAAGCAAGATGAGGATCGGAGTGGCCGAGAAGTGGAACGAGGAACGAGGAGATCAGAAATGTAACTGGGGGCAAGGTCATGTAGTGCCTTATATGAAATCGACAGGATCTTGTAGTTTATTCCGAATTTTACAAGAAGCCAATGGAGGGATGCAAGAACAGGGGTAATGTGGGACAGACGGCTAGCTCTAGTTAATAGTCTGGCAATAACCAATTGTAAACGATTTAAAGCAGCTTGACGGAGGCACGTGTAGAGGGAATTACAACAGTCTAGAAAATGAAAGTGTGAATTAATAGTTCAAGATCCGTAGAAGATAAGATAGGTCTGATTTTTGAGATATTTCTTAGCTGAAGAAAGCAGGACTGGACAAGGTCCTAGATGATACCAAGATTCTTAGCGGTAGATTTGATATTCGAGGGAAATGGACCAATAAACTGATCAGCTGCAGTGGCAAAGTTATCCACTAGAGACAGAGACAGACTCACCATTGTCGTGGGATGTGGAATCTGACATGGAGCTTGTACTCTCTGACATGACAGTGTCCTCTGAAAGACAACAAACCACTCAGGTCACAGACGATGCAGCATGAAATTTGTTTTGTGGGTCTGGTTTTAGGTGCTTTGTAATTATACCTGTGTGACACCCCCGATGAACTGTCCTCTTGCTATTTGGGACATTTCGGCCTGATTCCGAGTGTCTGTACAGAGTGCCGGTGAAGATGTCTTTCATCTGCTTTCTTTGGGCAGCCTCATCCTGCAGCCGGGGACAGCCAGCCGTGTTAGACCACAAGTACACACAGCGGTACAGCTGCTGCGTAAACACAATTGATATTCAAGGTGTTGACTTACCTCTGCCTTGGTGTTGGGCACCAGGCCAACTCTGCGCTGCACCAGTGGGGGTTTCTCTCCCGTCTCCAGGGGGAAAGCACGTGGCAACTTCCCAGTCAGCTCCTGCAGAGGACATTCATTAGCGCCCCACTAACTAAAATACACCTTCCTGCTGGCCTGTGAGCTCGAAAGTGTTACATTAAGTGATACCACTTAACAGATTACTCAATAAAACCACCCTTTAATAGTTGGCTGCACTGAAATAGATATGCCAGAAATAATGGTTCTATCATAATTTACCTCTAAAGCAGAAGCATAATAACTCTGCAGATGCTTCAAACTTCTAAATTAGCTACACTGAAAACAGAATAGATAACTTGTGAATCCAAGAATAGAGCGCGCAGAGACAGAGTGAGTCACTATACATCCAGCTGAAAAAATAGGGATGTTTTAAACAGCTGTTAATGAAAAGCCGAGGCAGCTGTGGTTTCATTAGGATGTGCTGACAAGTTCTCTGGAGCAATCAAGCAGATATTCATATGCAGCCCATTTACATGAGAAAAAATATCACTGATTCTCAACAGGTTGTATCTAAGCTCAGAGGTTCAAATGTACAGAACATTAAAAATATGGTATAATCTGCAATATGCTTCAGTCTCTTTAGTAAAAAACACAATAAGTGGACAAATTAACAAACTGCAGTTGTCATCTAAACACTAGAGGTGTATGGAGTGAGAATGTTGTACCCTGAGCCACGTGTGTTTCAAAAGTGAAGTGAGAGCTACTCACTGCTTCCTGCAAACAGACTTGTTTGAGCTCTCCCACTCTGCTGTTGAGGAGAGCCTCCAGGGCCTGCTTCCTCTCTTGTAGAGCTGTAATCCTCTCAGCCTGCAGCTTGCTGTCCTGGCAGCCTTGAACATCTGCACAGCACAGCACAGCACATGTAATGCATCTTCAGGAAGACTGAATTAAAGTTAAAGACTGGCAATATTCTATATGTTTTTTATTGTCAACAAATCCTATGAAAAAAAAGACCCAAACCAACAATGAATTGATCCTAGCAAGCAATTGATACTAGCAAGTATTGTCTGTGTATCCAAAGCGCCTGATATAGCTTCCAGTCTAAAACTATTAAAAACACACCAATGAGCCACGCTGTTGCACTGGGTGACATGTTCCTTCATTACCTTGTACATGGAAATTGTAGTTCATTTTGAGTCAATCACCACCCTGCTGCTTAAATACTCATTAGGGCACAAAATGTGTCTTCATCCACTGCTAAAAACAGCCCCCAACAAATGCACTACTTAGTAGTTTGTGTAAAGTTTACTAAAAACTACAATGCCCAGCTGTTTTAGGGAATTACTGAGCATTTTAAAAAAAAGAAACTTTAGATTGTTTTCTTCAGTAGGAACCAGTTAGCTCGGGGCTGAGAGCCATAGACAGGGTAGGGGAAAGTTTTGAGAGACGAACAAACACACTGTTGTTTGTTGCCTTTTTGTGGGATTTGTAGGCCATAAGAAAAATATAGAAAAATGCTAGACGAAATTAAAAATGCAGTGGTTTCTACTGTTTCACAATGGTTGCTTTTTAAAGTGTCTGTTTCTAACAGTATGATGTCTGCTCGCAGTTCCTCAATGCTCTGATAAGATTATCTGACAGCTGCGGTGGAAGTGCGTGAACAAAAGGCCTTCACACATACAGCTGCTTTTTCAGCTGGCTGTTCCCTTGAGAAAAAACACTTTTGTTTTCCTTCTGTTGAAGTGTCAGAAAAAACACACACAAGCTGATAGATTTGCCAGGCCATTTCAGGCTTGTCCAGACATGACAAGTGTCTGTTTTTACACTGTGAGAAGTCATTATTACTCACCAGGAGCCCCCAAACCCATGGATGTGATCAGATGTCCTTTGACCTCCATGCGATGTAATTCTGGGGACGTTACAACTCACCCTCCCACCTGATGAACAAGAAACAGGGATTTAACTTCTGCTGAGATGCATCAACAAAATATATTCAAGCTTAGATGTTTTCTTCTCTCTGACCTTGCAGTATCAGCCATGTGTTTTCCTGAGGTGTAGAGTCAATGGTTGCATTTCTAGCAAGTCAGCAGTAGGTAAGCATGGATGTCTCCTAGATCAGATTACACCAGGTACCATCAGGGGGAGCCACTGCACCTCTGTTCAGGTGTCTAAAGCAGAATCCTTGAAAAGGTTAAATAATATATATTACTAAAAAAAGTAAATAATAGCGGAACAATATCTTTATTTTCCTGTGACTGTAAAATACACATAATTCATCGGAGACTCAGCAAGGTGAAAGTCAATCTGTCATACTGTATGTAGTAAAGAGAATTTATTGTCAGGATCGCAACAGCTTCACTGAAAGATTTGACAATATATAAAGCCTTTTTAAAAATATGCATTTAGCCAGTTTTATGGAACATTTAGAAAATATAAAAAGTTTAAAATACTGATCATAAGTTAACTTGCACCTTAAGGCATTCTGGAAGTGAGTAATACTCTAAAATTAGCTCTCAGCTACAATTAGCAACCAATTAATTTGCAAAGAGAAGGAAAAATGAGACAGGATAAGTAACATTAATAATGTATGGACAGAAACAGAGAGGGAGAAACCTAAACCCTGTGTGTTTTATGTCTCAATAGCTCAATCGCTACTGGTACAACACAGAGGGAGCCAGAGGATATAGAGCCAGGAGCAAAGTGATGGAATAAATAACAGAGGCCAGGGATAAATGCAATGTTCAGTGGAGTTTCCTCTTTGCTGCTGTCATAAATATCACGGTTTACATGAAATTCACTTTGCATGGAATTACGTTTACTATATTTTATAGCTTCTACATATCAGATCATCTTTAAAACAAAACTGTTGCCTAAAATTGAAAAAGACAACCTAAGACAAGAAATGCTGCCGTCACTCGACTGTAGCAAGTGAGCAATGTTTCATGTGCACTTTTCACCACATAATGGAGGTTCATTACAAACAAAGCCTCTTCCCTAATACCCAATCGAGACTTGACATCCAAAAATAGCGATAGCGCTTTCTGCCAAAAGTCTCTCACTCAGTGCTGCTCATCAATCGCTGCCATAAACAAGCATCTTGCCAGTCGAGTAAATCATAAAACTACTCCATTCAACCCACAAATCTAGATGGAAGGCCTCGAGGGCTGAATCCAAATTACCCATCCAAAGTCTACTTCTGCCAGCTTCACGTCTTTCAAAAGGAAATGTTTATCTATCAGTTACCCTGAGCAGCTGTCTCAAAGTTTTTTGCATTTTTGGGTCAGTAAGACATAGTGTTCTGTTTTCCTCGCTCAAACGACATAAAGAATGAGGCTCACTTTGTGTAAGGACATACTTGAAATACTTGTGCCGAGTTTGTGTTGGCTCCTGTCCTGGAACTGAACCAGTAACTGCTGTTTGCTCCTGTACGTGTGAAAAAAAAACGCCCAGCATGCTTGATCTCCCATTGACAGACAAGTAGGAGCCTTTCACACAAACAAGTGGAAGAGTTATGACCGCCGCTCGGACAAAAGCTCATCACATGAATCCTGTTACACAAAACCGAGTCCTTGATAATCAGATTTTAAGTTAATCTGATATACTGAGAAAGACTTTCACCTGGGAATGCAGAAGGCAGTGTCATGTCTGTTCTCTGTTGAACGGCGAGGCGGGGCAGTAAACCCACTGGGAGAAGCAGTCAAGAGAAGACAGACAGAGACATTTGGTATTCATCTGAATGGTCGCTGGGCAGCTGAATACTGGAGCCAAAAGGCTGCCATGCCTCTTAAGAATGGCTTTGTCCAGCAACCAAAACATTTGCTTGTTAACTCGGTGCTATGTGCCCTTTATCAGTCCTTTAACTTCAGCGCTCTGGGTTAACTAATGTTTCATTTTTGCTACTGTAACCGATATAATACAGTCATTTAAAGCATTACAGTAATGTGCATTTTGAAGAAAAAAAGTACACACTCTTCCTCTTACAAATAAAAAGTTAAATTCATTAGCACACTCAGGGCTTTTGCTGCTACAGCCTTACTTGGTCTGGTATGACCAGTAGCTAATGTTAGCAAAGTAGCAAGTAAATATTCCTGTGTAATTATTCCTAGTAATTTTTGCTGACATAGTGACTGGCAACACACACCTGGCGTGTAAATGCAACTTATTGGGATACACCACTGTCATGGATTACTGAACGGGCCCAAAGGGTTAAGGGCCCCCCCTGGGTTTCACCTGCAAAATGTCAGTCAAAGAGACACACACCAACCACAAAGAGACACAAAAAGACTACAAACATACACAAAATGGCCACAAAGACAGACAAGAAGACCAAACAGATGCATAACAACTACAAAGAGACACAGAACGACCACATCTGTTTGTCTTGCTTCTATATAGGAGAGGTGGTGGGGCCTTTTACATGCCCAGGGCCCATTGTCTCATCATCCTCCCATGGCCACTGTCCAATTTCCCAGCGTCAGCGCACATCAACTCTATAGAGAAACAGCAATTTCATCACATTCAACACCTCCTGACTACTGTCCTTCGACAGCTTCTTCTGTCTGTATGGGTCCGGTGCATGATACTGGCATCAACTGACGTATGTGAAATAACATGATGCTCCACAAAACAGCCAGTGTGTGTTGCACTTGCACACTATGTTTTAGCATTCAACATTATCCCTTAATTGCTCGTTGTTCAGCAAAGGTTTCACATCAGGTTATACTTAAAGTAAGTCTTACTTTAGTGTAACCTACAGTGTATCCAGCTGATGAAAGCTTTTACATTTGCTACTTGTAACACTCTGGCAGGTCTTTCTGTGGAACATTTTACAACATTTGTTGTTATTTGTTTAGAATAAAGATGAATTTAGAAAGCCAGCAGCAATAGTTAATAGCTAAACTGAAACAGAAAAGGTGCCAACTATATAAACAGAATTGACAGGAAGGAAATACAAAGAAAAAAAGAGAAAAAGACAGAATGCCAAAAAAATGGAACACAATATGAGCCACAAGTTGTGACATGAGATCTCTGCAAAGTGCAAGAGAAAAGAACATATCATGGAAGTCCAGGGTTACCTCAAGTATCACTTCAGGCCGAATCAATCAGCTGCTACAGGTCGCCCTCTAACCACTACAGAGTCTAACAAATAACACACCTGAGAGGATCAGTGGTCTCACAGGTTCAGTCGCTAACTGCTTAAACATCTGGTGTACAGATGTGTGCAGAGGTGCAGGTACAACAACACAAGACGGTATCACATTCCAGAGAGAAAGCCTGCGGGAGAGATGGCGGGACAATGAAGAATCAGATAAACAGAGAGTCACAGAGAGCGGCATCAAAGGGGGGACCAGAGGAGACGTGAGCACGAGAGATATGAATGCAACACGATCATCAAACACATGTTGACTTAGCATGTGTAGGGGGATGAGGGACGGGCTCTGGATGGTGGTATAGATAGCACTGTGGGAGCCATGTTGATTAAAACATGAGCTGTGCAATGAGAGTGAGCTGCCCCTGTGCAGCATCACACGAATGCAAATCAGCGAGGAGTTTAATATTCAAATTAGACGAGCTAAACACTGAAGCCTGTAAGGTAGGTCCAATCCTACCATGTCCGCACACAAGGAACTGCGCTGCTCTCTCTTCAGCTTAGAAGTCATACATATTAGACTGCAACATTCAAAGGAAAGCTACATTTCTACAGGCAACAGTTTTACATCCAGTTTCCACATCTCTTGATAAACACAATGCCGCCCAGCTCTTATAGAGATTCACTCTCTCTCTGCGGTCAGCTTTTATCTGGCCCAAGAGTCCCAGGAACAGGCTACTGTTGGCAACAAAATTTATTGAATTAATTTAACAGACATATTCATGACTTACAGTACAGCATGTCTTAATGTATGCTTCTGCAACTACCTCATATCTGTTGCAAGTGGATGCACAATATGTTTGTTAGCAGGCACTGTAGAGCAGCAGAGATGTAAAAGAGCAGCTGAAATATATCACCTCCAGCCCTCTACAGACAGGTGAGGCTGGCAGCCCTCGTGTTGACTGTTGGTGTTGACACAGCTGCTGGTGTTGCGAACTTACACATGGTAACCAGAGCAGGGTTACAACTATACGGCTCCCGCCAGAGGAGCGCGAAGGTCCGGAAACTGTTAAACACTGCTAAGCTAAACACTACAATAGTGCTGCACACTGTGCAGATTTGAAATATCCATATCAAATGTTGCAGGGTTGGCTCTCACAATGCCTTCAGTGACGCGCAATGACAATACTTCCAGTGTTTCTTCTTGACACGTCCGACCTCTGAACCTCGCTTTGTTCATTTGTAAGAGAACAGTCATGTGACCTTTATCTGCATGGCATTCACCATCAAACTCTGAGGATGTTATACTCCCATTGGTGACTTGTAATGATGAGGGTGAGGAATAGAAATGTCAACATCCAAATGTTTTAAACACAAAGAAAAATAAGGAGACGCAATTCAGGTTTCTGCATGAAAAAGAGATTAGTCAGCTGATTCAGTGCAGAGGATTTACTGCCTTTAACTACCTCCACCTGACCAACCCCAACCAAAGAACTGTGGAGGGCTTATGGGAGGTCAGGTGACCCAACCCCCTACACCCCACACTAATATGATCTCTTCTTATGCTCTCTATGTCCATGAAATACTGATTTATAACATGCTTATCGGCCCACAGCAGGGCAGCTTAGCTCGGACTGTCCAATCTCGTGGCTCACCATGTCTCCTCCCTGGCCTTGGCGCTCACCTTTGCACGTTTGACACAGCTACCGCGGGTGAAACAAAGCAATCTTGGTGATTGCTATCCACCTGGATTCTGCTAAGCTGAGGTGGGGGGAGTAATAAAGAAAGGAATGTGGCTCTAACGTCCGAGGGGATTATTCTTATGCATTTTCCCTTTGCTCTGTAACACCTGGAGGGATTTCTGTACAGTATGTATTCCAAAGTCGTGTTTATGTTCCACTGTGGCTGTAATCCGCCTTGTTGTTGTTGAGTTCAGGGCCGCTTATGATGTGCAACCACAGCCGTACGCTTACATTTACTATTACTATTACAATTACTACACATGCATAACAGCGTGATCTGACTCTTTTGGGTTTTTGTGTTCTTAATGACTGAAGAAATGTGGGTGAATCTTATCCGTGGCACTACTGCTCTGGTGTATTTTTGACACTTGATAAAAGTCTGGGATTTCATTCCCTGAGCTCCCACACTACGCGCCAAGACACTTTGGACGAAGCCAAAAGCATCTTTTCATTTTAAATCCATGCAGGTAAAAGGGGGGCCAGGGGGTTGAGCGTGTGACTTTTCACACACCCCACTAAACCTCCATGTTTGTCGGTCAACTACTAGTGATTCTGATGCTCAAATCATGTCAGTCCATGTCTTAAGGGCATCATAAAAGGAGCAGCATTACCTTCATGTAACAAAACGGCAAAATAATACCATTGTGTTTGCACCAATTTAGATCAAGGTCCAATTCCATGGTGTTTGATTGAATTGTAACACTCAAAGTAGCATGAAAACCACAGGGAGTGCTTGACAGAAAAGTCGAGTGCCATGCTACCAGTTTGAAGATAACAGCGAACAGAGAGGGGAGAAAACAAACACCAACATGTGTCAAAATCCCCTGAACAAGATGAAACAGAGCGTGAATGGTCTCCTAGCTTCCCCTGCAATAAAACACCAAACGTTTTTGCAAATGGCCTGATGGTCCATGAATTCAAAGCCCCTGTAAATACAAGAAACCAAAAATAGGAGCGATCAGCACTTTCGAAAATGCTTGGCAGCAAAGTGGAAAATCCTCTTCTGAAAACAGAGAGGTGTTTTCCCAGATACACCAAAAGGTCGACTAGCAGTGAAACACCCTGAAGGCACTGACTGACCAACTCAACACGTTTTTTTTCTCAGATCCAGGCAGACATCCTTGTTCAGGAATCTGTTAATAACAGGGCTTAACACTGCTGCATGAGAACAAGCAGTAGCCTATTTATAAATGAGAAGAGTGAAATCAATCAGGCCCAGCAGACAGCAGAAGCAGCGTGCTTCTGTCTGTTTTGCTCGATAACATAATAATGCAGTGACAGGGAGAAGTTGTGTATTCCCAGGAAGCATGACACAGATTGTTACTCCTTTACAGCTGCCCGTTTGAATTCACACAGATGCAATCCTGACATTTCCTGCCTTTTAACGAATGTAATAACATGTTCTTCTGTTTACAGGAGCTGGGATGCAACATAAGCACAGATGAACGAGACACAGTGGACTTCACTTCATTCACATACGGTCCTTGCATTTCATTTACAGGCGTGTTAGTTAGCTCTGCGCGGTGAGCATAACGCATGTGTTCCCACATTAAGCCCGGCTTCTGAGGCTGCAACAGCAGCCATCCTGCATCTGCAAAGCCGTTGCAGACGGCAGCACCGGCGGATAATGACACACTGGACTCATTAATGGAAGCAATAACATATCGCAGGTGTGTCACTGGCTGACACGGTGACAAACCCGGTTTTTACGTTAAGGTAAATGCACGTCGAAATAAGAAATAAAATAGCAAATAACGTAGCCTATTGTGGTTCCCTGTGTAGGCCAAGCTATTTTTAATTAAGAATACAGGTTGTGTTGGCGGCTATTCATTAATACGCCCAGTTGAGATGAGAAGGACATCTTGGAGCAGAATCCCTTCTTACCAGAGAGCATGACCGATGCCTTCGGAGGTCTCCATGGTCCTCTGTAGCAAAACCAAGCCGAGGAAAAGCATTCCTGCGTGAGACCACAGGACAAAATCCTCCCCAGAAGAAAGCTTTAATTAATTAAACGTGCGGCAATTCGTAACAGACGAAAAAAAAGCCCCTCGTTCATGGTGTCTTCGTATCCCAATTGTAATTCACCAGCAGCCTCGCGACCTCCGCTGTGTCGGAGCCCTGCGCATCTCGGCAGACCCGCTTTCAGAAAGAAGAAAGCCGTCTCTTCTGCACCGGATGAAAACCCTCTATTTTACACCGCCAACTGTCTCAACACACTGTCACAGCAATGACGCCCCTCCCAGGTGTTACATGCCTTCAATGTGCGCCAGTTTACCCTGATACAAATATTGTTATCCAGTTGTTGCATAGGCACGCGCACAATGACGATGAACAGTAAAAAAACAAAAAAACACATTGGCTTTAATTTATGTGTGTAGCGCTCAAGCGTCCTTCTCTTTAGGCTTATCCAATTATTCTGAGGACAATTTTAAAAATAGTTATATTTTCAGCGCAGGTGAGGGACCTTTATCCAGTCAAAAAAGCTAAAACTCTCATATGTGTATAAAACTAGCACTGTTTCTGAATTGTGACAAATCCAAGATATCAAGTCCAAATAGTGAAAATTAGCATGCGGGCTAACACTGGCACATTTAGGCTACAGAAATGTTGATTAGTGTTCATTGTCCTTATAAATAAATACATTAAATTAATATATTTATTAAATTAAATTAGTAATGAAGAAATTAAGGATGTTTTAAAAATCTATTTAAAAAACAACAAAAAGGCATTTTTACAACTCTGTTATCCATGAATGCTAGCATACACAATATAGCCTAATATAAGGTAAGCCTTGTTCAAATATTGTATGGTTCAAACCACAGAAAATACATCACAAAATTAAAGAAACGTGATAACTTTTAGTGCTTAATTCTTTAACAATATTAAAAGCATTTTAGTTTGAAATGGAGCCTTTCCTTTCATTTAGAAGAACACCAATGCATAACAAATGTGTATGACTACAGTCATAACAAGCTTCTGTAAATCAGCTAAATTAGTTTCTGAGGACATCAGAGATGCTTCACTCACAAACACACAGACCTTGGTGGACCACAGATCGAAGTATTTTAAGCAATATAAACATATAGGTTTGGCTTAATTTAAAGGCATAAGCTGTGGTTCCAACTGAAACGATGCTTAATAATAAAACCAATATGTCAACCAACAAGGAAACCAATCACTGAAACATGATCTGGCTCAGTTTACTGCAGTCCCATCATGTCATACACCCTAACAAATAGGGATTAATTAGCTAGATATACACATGAAGTAGCAGCCGTGGCCATATCACTGAATGTAACACTAAATTATTCTCAGGATGTGTTTCAGATGTAGTCCATCACATATATTTGATAAATGTTACAAAAAGCAAGTCAGCAAGAAAAGTTTAGTTGCACACTGCCTTCAGAAAGACAAAGACAGGAAATATGGAAAGGTTTTGCTTCAATTCTTTAAATATGTTTTAATTCAAAGATTAAATAACAATAGTCTTAAAAAAAAAAAAACTAAACCCAACATTTCAAAATCTGCACAATTACTTGAGGAACAGAAGAAACAAAAATAAATGGGATATATGTTAAGAATGCATACACTTCAGCTCAATGACTTTAATAATGTGACTCGAGAGGAAGAAAAGAAAGAAAATAATTGTTATATAATTTAAACAAAATCGATCAAAAGGTTTAAAATACAATATTGAATACCATGTCCATTTGTTTTTGAATGTGACAGCATAATAGCTTTACTGCATTGTATCTTGCTGCTTTTAAAAAGTATCCCACCCTTTTTAAAACACTGGGTCAGAGTGGATGCATTTAGGATTTTGACAATGACAATCTGCAATAAATGTTAGAGACGACTAATGTCTGGACTCCAGGACAGTAACATTGTTGACCATAGAACCCCCATTAACTCTCCCACGTCTTCTGGCAATACATCAGATGTCTTGAGTGTTTGGGTTTTTTTTGTTGTTGTTTTTTAAAAATAGTGGCTTGTTGTCTGAACACCGCCTCCCAACTCAGCCATGGAGCCATGTAGATCATCATGACTGACCTGCAAATGTTCTTTCTAAATTGGTGCTTTTCAGTAACTTTGTTGTAGATATGTTAGACTTGTTGTATTTTTGAAACCAATTGTGTTCCTCTCTAAAGAATTAGGTGTGTCATAGTAAAGGGGCTGAATACTTAGGCACTCACTGGGTTTTATATTTGTACATATTTTGGTCAATTTGTAGAAATTTATTTCGCCGACTTTTCTATTTTCTTTTATACATCCACCGAGATTGAATTCAAAAAGCAAAAGTCCACAAGGGGGTAATTACATTTTTTATAAATACTGTAATCTGTCTAATGCAATCAGAGTCTAGCATACAAGGCATATTTCAGTCTCCTTTTAAAATTTCTTCAACTGCACATACTGCTATACACAATAATTTAGAAGGTTAAGCATTAGCTTAGTGCCAGTATTGCACAGAAAAAAAAAATATCTCAGCCTTCGATGAGTCAACGAAATTGTTGCTAAATGAACTGGGTGAATATAACAAAAAAGAAATCACCAAGTCAAGCAAACACTAAGAAAGCCACTACAGCTGATGTAGTGAGCATATAATATAATTTACTATAAAATGGAGGAGGTGGACAAGGTGCAACTTATTAAAAAAAAACGTATGTTGTCCAAAAATGTTTGCATGACAACACTGTTGACAGTGTGTCCAATTATGCTGGTGAAAAGATAAAAAAAGAACATTTCAATTTCACCTTTGAGCTGACAGAGACATCATTTGTGGTTAAATGACCAGTCAAAAGTGTCATAATGGTGAGAGGATGAGGATGTAGATTCCTCAAGTAAGAGTGTGAATGGTGGGCTGATGGATTTCAGCTCTAACCACATCCCACTGCCCCAAATCTGACATAACAGTCATGAAGAAAAGCCCTACACCAACATAACAGAAGACATCTGAGAAGAAAACACGCCTGGATTATAATATCACAGCACCTGGAATGCCTTTGGTGGTTTTCAAATAATAAAATCAGACTATTACAGTCCAGAGGTAAATCTGTAAAATGTCATATGTATATTATCACCAAAAGAAAAACAGACAAAAAGAAGAAAATGGCACCAGAGAGCCAGCGTTCTCCACTGTGGCCACAGATTTTCTTCCGCCTCTGCTGAAGTTAAAGTCCTTGCAGCGCTCTGCAGTTAGTACAGATGCTCACTTTCTTCTTAACCAAGAAATCGCATGTTGATGCACGCTCCAGTATGAGTGGGTTTTTATTAGGTAAAGGATCTTTGGGGGGCAGTCCCTGGCACACAGTGTACTTCTCCAGGCCCAAAAGCAGACTGACCACTTCAGTCACCGAGCTTAGGCGTGCTGGGTACTTGTCGTACAGCGGGTGGGTGGGGAGCAGCGGCTGCTTTTGGACAGTGACCTGATAGCAGAAGCCTGGGTCGATCAGCACCATGGTGTCAGTCATGCTGGACTGTTTCGAACACTGGATGAGCTGCAGCTGAGGGCCCTCCACCAGTATGGCATACCATAGGATTGGCAGTACAGAGGAGCGCAAAGAGTGCAGCAGTTTCATTAGCTGGTTTTCTATGTCCGCACCACCCCCACCCGGGTTATCAGCCAAACTGAAGATCTGGGTGATCTGCAGAGAGCAACAGAATGAAAATAAATACACAAAAGGGGTTTGCATTATCTGTGGCTATTCAGACAACTAATATGAAAAGTCTCAGCAGGTCAGGACACTTACCATGGGCAACTCCTCCTCTTCTTCGTCTTCTTCTTCTTCTTCCTCCTCCTCCTCCTCCTCATCTTCTTCAACATGCTTTTGACCACCTCTGCCTGCGTAGGATTTCGCTGCATCCCATCTGCTTAGCTGGTCCTGGATTGATAGAGGTGAACTCATGAGCTCAACTATTAACTACAACTACTGACAGTGAAAACTCAGTCTGTATGTAATTCATGTACAATTAAAAATATCAAATCATATCAAACCTTAGCTGAACTGAAATTTGAATTTCAGCTGCATCAAATTGTATCAAATCAGCTATAAACTGCGAGTGTGGAGTTTTACATATTGTTTGGATTAGATCATGGACGAAATCATGGAATAGATATACACCATAGACTGCATCCAAAAGTCAAGCTAAAACATCTCGATCGCCCCCATGTGGTTGGCTGCAGTATAGGTCATAAACCCCGCCCCCTCCATGTTACCAGACGGGACATCTTGGTTCTTATCATGCTGATGTATGTTCAAGTGTTCGTTTTTCTGGTAAGTTTGGCTTTAATTAGTTAATTGCTGCTATAAAGAGGGGGTGTGACGTCATGATTGCCAACTTATTATGTGCTTGCGATTGGTTCAGGCCGGGAATCACTACTGCGCAGACTCTGGCTCCAAATGACGTCACCAGCACAAGATGGCAGCGCCGTACCCGGGATATTTTGGCTTCATTTTTGTACTGTGACAAGAAGTGGAGACGCGTCGTCCATCTTTATATACAGTCTATGATCTGCCCTAAAATCTACCCAATGTCACTAAATTTGACAGTGGGAAGTATTCACACCTCCACTGAGTATAAACTGGCACACACTCTACCAGGTGAGCTACCGGGGCACCCACTCGTCTGTTCTGTGTGTGTAGCATGAAGGTGGCTACAACTTTTATTTCACTGTGCAGCCCTGTGTTGTACAATGACAAATAATTATTAATAATACCTTGAAAACTAATGCAGTCTAATACAACAGTCCTGCAATATGTCGTACCTGGGTTTGGGATTGGACGAGATCTTTGGCCAATTTTTTTCTCCATTTAAAAATCACCAAACTGTCTTTATATTTCTGCCTCGTCAGCATTCAATACATTCATTGTATGTCAACACAAATACTAAAAGCAGAATTTGTGCACCATCAGCATTTGCAATAGAACCTGGATGATGAGGCTTCATTTACAGCCTTTTCCTGCACACTATACTAAACAACATAAACAGTGCAATGTTGTTTTTTATGGGAAGCAGCCGGGGGGCATGTGGCAAACACCACTTAACCCCAGAAACTTCAGATATATCACATTACAAATTCAAGCTGTATAGCCAAACATTGGTCACACCTGCAGAACTTTATTTTAAATTCCAGAGGAGGCGCCAAAAGTTTCCAAAGATACCAAATATGTCAGGCTAAATTTGGGGTATAAAGTCATGCACAAGACATCTATCTACACTGCACTATTTCTATTTGATGGAATGGTGCAGCCATGAAAACAAACAAACAAACAAAAAAAAAACATTCAGTCGTGAGTTTAGATATTTCACTGTGTAAACAGCTTCAATGAAAAATGCTAACAAGCTGATGAATATGCATGATACTGTCAGACAGTGTGGACTAAGGTTGTTTTTTTTTGGTGGCCTGGTGGCCAAGTGTTTGACGCTTACCATATAATTGCAACATCCCCAGTTTGATTCTGTCTGCCTTTATTGGATCTCTCTTCATGTTTCCTGTCTGTATCTACACTGTCAAACTGTGCAACAAAGGCAAAAACGCCCCCAAAAATTCACCTACGTACTGTCACATGGACATACCCACGAGAGAGCAGAGGACAGGGGGGAGAAGGAGCACTCCAACTTGAGACAAGACGACAGAAATTTACAGTACATATTGTATTACCATGGACTGGAAAAAAAAAAAAAAAAAAACCCTGGTCAAACAGAGTTGGAACCAGGCCTGGATTCATCACACTGAGACACAGACCAAAGAACAGCATGACAACAGATACATAAGGAAATGGACAAGGTGCCAGAAGCGTTTGTGAAGGATAAACAGGAGGCCACGATGACTCATCATGATCAGTCAGGTTTAGTGCTACTAAGCATTGGGCGCCAAGAGCTTGCACACCATCAGCCAGAAAAGTGCAACTATCTGCTAAAAGAGCAGACATCTCAAGCAAAAGGCTCCTGAAACGTTACACACTACTACCAATCACAAAATTCATTTTTGGCCTGATGGAAAAAAAAAAAAAAGCATTATTACTAAAACAAAAAAATAAGGAAGAACGTGAACTTACTAGTTCAGAGATGTGGTTGCTGATGTGAAGGACTCTGTCAGGCAGTCCATTCCGCTGTCCGAAATCAAAATGATTTAACTCCTGAAAGGCAAAATCAAGTTTGACATTCAGTTTGGTGAGATAAGGCAACAAAAACTAATTAACAATCTATTTTCAAACCTGCATAGATGATTGGTGGTTTCTCACATTCAGTTCGTAGGGGTGTTTGCTACCACTGGCAGGCTCTGGGCTCCAGTTAATCTACAACAGTGAAACATAAGCAAAGTAAGAAGAAACTGCAACTTCTTCCATTATTTTCTAATGCAAATGTGTCTGCAGCAGAATGCAACTCTCTTAAAAAACAACCACTACAAGCAAAAAGAAACAACAAAAAAAGATTTGAGGCATAGAGTGCTACAAGAATGAGTCCTAAAACCCAGAAATGAGTTAGCATTTTTGCACTTCCGGTTCACTCATCTTGAAGTCAACAGGGTTTCTT